>DF357405.1:104227-131844 GCA_000787875.1 Solanum virginianum | reverse complement strand
TCGTTAAATCCATTTCATCTAATGATGCGATCTTACCACTTTTTTTCTTCAGTTTTTCTGTACTTCATATTTAACAATCATTTATCCAACTTTTTATAATAGTGCTCTACTGGAACCAACCTTTTTTTCATAATACAATATAGCTAGCTCTATATACCCTGTGCCCCGCCATTTTATAGTAGTTCTTCCCTTTGATATACCCTTTTTTTGTTTGTAAATTTATCCCTATTAATGGAGATGTGTGATGTTATATAACACGACATAAAGCAATTACAATCTATCCAATGCATTTGTCAAAATAACACCGTGCGACAATACAGCATAATATGTAAACTCTCTTTATTTTGATTTGTCTGTCTTATACTATAATTTTACATGAGATTTCTAAATATAAAAGAACTATTTTTTGTGATTTTAAATTAAAATACATCAAATATATAAAAAATATATTCTTAATTTTACCATCTTATTAGACATGCAGGGAAAAGAGTACAAATTAAAATGCTGTAAAAAAAGCTTAATTAAAAGAATATATAACAAACAAATAAAAACTAGAATGGATTATGAAATTATATGCAACCACAGCTGTTAATATAGAATGAATTAGCGAAATGGATTAAATTAAAAAAATGTAAAAGAGAGAGAGTGATTGTGCACCATCGCAGTTGACCATAGCCAATATAAGGAGCGGCGCAAGCAGAAGACAAAAAGCAGGAGGAGGAATCCTGAGTGACGCCATTTTACGTTTCTGAATCACTTGATCAAACTTGTTCCTTTTATTTTTTGAGTGGAATATGAAACTACCAGATTTTCTTGCTAGGTGTTAAGTAGAATGGAGGATTATCTGGATATAATCCTTGTATTCTCAAGTCCCAAAGAGAAACTCAAAATTTGCATGAATATTCCACGTTGCGGACATGCAAGGCATCTGACGCATAAAGTTATATACTTGTTGCCACCTGTAAAGTACTCCAACCTTTATTTTCACTAAGGTTCAGCTAGCTACGTGTCTTATTTCTTGATGAGATTGAAGATTATGAATTTTTTTTTTTTGGATAAGTTCAAACCATGAGAATGACGGTTATTAATGTTAATCTTTTTCTTTTTCTTAAAATAAAAAAGATTAAAAGAAAATAGCCTTGGGCTCAAGAAGCATATGAAAGCAGCTCAGTAAAGACTAAAGAAATATTGGTGTGAAAGAAGTCTTGGACTCGGTATATAAATTTGCACAATTTGTAAGCTAGTTTTTTGGAATGAATTAAATACAAGTGTCATATGTTATTGAAGAACTGACGTACGTTTGGTAGAGACGTGTCCAGTGCATGCTGCTGAACAAGACACGTAGTGTTGTTATTCTTCCACATATAACACACCTTCTTAATTTGCCCAAGTTCATCACTTTAATTACTTTTTTCTATATATGTGCTCTCGATTTCTACCTTGTTCAGCTAGAGTTTTGTCTTCCACTTTCACGACTCACCTAATATCTCCCTGCTTTACTACTAATAATAACAGAAGATCTTATCCTCAGTTTAATACTATTGTGAGAAGATCAATGGCTTCAGGTGGCCAAACATTCCCACCCCAGAAACAGGAAACTCAGCCTGGCAAAGAACATGTCATGGACCCTACTCCTCACTATTCTAGCCAGGATTATAAGCCTGCTAACAAGCTTCGAGTAATTAATTATCTTCTCTTTGCTTTCTTCATTTCAGCTTGTATAAATTGCATTTAGTTTTAGGGCAAACTACGAAGGGAAATATGTGAAGTGTGTGGGAAATACACATCTTTGTGTTACTTGTTCC
The DNA here is from genome assembly GCA_000787875.1 of Solanum virginianum. Taxonomy (NCBI): domain Eukaryota; kingdom Viridiplantae; phylum Streptophyta; class Magnoliopsida; order Solanales; family Solanaceae; genus Solanum; species Solanum virginianum. The sequence continues at coordinate 130,039 of DF357405.1, read as the reverse complement.
TTTCATTTTTTTTAACTTGACACCTGTGGTCTAAATTAATTCACCGTTGCCTCATTTCATAGAGGGTGTCTAGTTATAGTAAGGCAATATTCCTTCTGTTCCATTTTAATGGTCCGTTCCTATTTTTAGAGTTAGCATTTTAAGAGATAAAATTCCAATATAGTCAAATATGGCAGTTGGGATTGAGGGAGTAATTTTTTTGAGACGCATTAAAATGAAAAAGGTCTCACATAATATGGAAGAACAGATAGGAAGTATTAATTTGTCCTAATTTATCCAGCACGGTTTGCCTTTGATTTCGATATATTGATATCGAGTTTAAAAAAGAGTTAAGCGTTGAGGAATCTTTGTTAAAAAATTTATGATCTAAATAAATCCGAGTTGTTTTTAATGTAGTAAATAAAATGATGAAATCTTAAAACTGAACTGTGTGATAAAAAAAATGACAAGAAAAGAAAAGACAAAAGTGGAAGTGGGGACAGAGGAAAATGGTTTAGGAAATTGTTTATTTTGTGACTAAAATATTACGTGATCATTCAACTATGAAGGGCAAAGTAGCGCTGGTGACGGGAGGCGATTCCGGGATTGGGCGAGCAGTGTGCCATTGCTTTGCGCTGGAGGGTGCAACCGTGGCCTTCACTTACGTCAAGTCTCAAGAAGAAAAAGATGCGCAGGACACACTCAAATTGCTAATGGAAGCCAAGGCGGCAGATGCAAAGGATCCAATGGCGGTGCCATCTGATTTGGGATTTGATGACAATTGCAAGAGAGTCGTCGATGAGGTTGTCAATTCCTATGGCCGGATTGATATTCTGGTGAACAATGCTGCAGAGCAGTACGAGGCTTCCTCGGTTGAGGAGATCAATGAGGAAAGGCTTGAGAGAGTCTTTAGAACTAATATCTTCTCTTATTTCTTTGTCACTAGGTTGGTCCTATGCATTCTAAAGAAAGATGTACATATTAATTATAGTTCAAGAAGTTTTTACACTTCCCGAGTACTAGAGATTGGATTAATGACGTTTTGACAGAATTCAAATGAATGTTTTTTATGCAGACATGCTTTGAAACACATGAAGGAAGGCAGCAGCATAATAAACACAACATCAGTGAATGCATACAAGGGGAACGCCAAGCTGCTTGATTACACAGCTACGAAGGGTGCAATTGTTGCATTTACTAGAGGACTTGCCCTTCAGCTCGCTGAGAGGGGCATACGCGTTAATGGCGTTGCCCCTGGTCCAATTTGGACACCACTGATTCCTGCATCGTTTAGTGAAGAAGAATGTGCTAATTTTGGTAAACAAGTGCCAATGAAGAGGGCTGGTCAGCCTATAGAGGTAGCCCCGTCGTATGTTTTCCTGGCTTCTTGCCCTGAATCATCCTATATAACTGGCCAAGTCATCCACCCTAATGGTACGCTGAGCTTTTACGTAGCGAAGTTGCCAACTAATACGTTATCTTTAAGATTGAGCATATGGTCTGAATGTTGTATATTGTTGGTTTGCAGGTGGGACGATAGTCAATGCTTGAGAGTCTCTTTGGGAGTTTTTGTCAGCTTTCATGGATAGCTATGATCTGTTTTGTGTCGGTTTTAGATGTACTTATGTGTGTTTTGTACTGTGGTCTTCAGAGGGTATCAATAGAATAATACTCCAGTTAGTATGTTTATACTAGTTACAATGCAATATGTACTGTTTTTGTCTTTATCAAGCGTTGCAACGCAATATGCTCCGAGTGTCCGTCTGTACTGTGCTTTCCCTTAAAGGTTCAATATGTCCTCTTTTGTGTATCCGATTATATGCTCTATATTGTCTGTATCCGTACTGTGGTTTCACTTGAAGCAAGGTTCAAGTCTATTAAGCAACTAGGTAATGAAATTAAACAAAGGACAATTAAATAGGAGGAACCAAGAAGAGAACTTCAGAGTTGGCATAAATTAGCGTGTACTTCCTTTTCACGTTACCATTTAGGTTCTCCTCGACGAAAAGAAGAGAATCAGATAGGAAAAAAGTGAACCTCTATGATTATTACAAGTTCTGAAGACCTGACCTATGACAAAGTCCCTGGCGGGGATCTGCGCTTCTTTAGATCGCGAAGCGCCCCTCCGTGTCCACATCCATGAGTGCAAAAGACGGATCTCATGACAAATTGCCTCCGTTGGCTAAATCAGGAGTGCCACTGTATGAAAATTCTACGCCATTTCCACCAATTCCAGCAAGCAGGCATTGGAATCCGCATGCTTCTAAATCAGCCATCACTTTATCAACGACTTTTCCTGACAGAACTGGAAATCGTTAAGGGAAAGTTTTAAGAAAGAAGGACGAGGATGAAATACGAGGATGAAATATGGGAACTCGGCAGCACACATGATCTATGCTATTTATGGGAAAGATTAGTGTCTAGCGGTGGGTTTCTTTATACAGGTCAAAGACCAAGTGTATCAGCCAAGAAGAGATTTTGATAGAACATTGTAAATTAGCTGTAGAATTATGTTAAACTTCAGAAAAGATGGATGTAACACTGTAAAATAGCTGCAAAATCATGTATCAATCAATTAACGAATGCTTTCATGTGCGATATGTTCTTTGTTCTAAGAAAAATGAAATGATAAACTTGATGACACGGGATAAGCAGTGAGCAGCAGAAAGCAAATATTACATATTCCTGACTCACTTGGTTACTGCAAGGATTGCAGTTCTACTTTCAAATAAGATGTTGGTTCCACAAGCAAAAACCTTATGCCACTATGCAGAAAATGTTAGTGATAAAGAATGTTGTCTCTCCCTCTGTGGAAGTACAAGAAAAATTGAAACGATAGTATCAAAAGTTGAGGCACACTAAAACACGAAATCAGTTTTCTGCATATAGAGATGTGTCCTATTGAAAAACTTTTTTACCCTTTAGAGTAATGTTCAAGGACCCAAACTTTACGTGCATAGAGATGGCCAATTCAGCCCATTTATGACCCCATGTCAAGCAGATGGAGTTCAAAGGTAAAATCAAATCGATGGAAGAAATGAAGTCTACTCTTAAGAATATCAATAGTTAATAGAGATACCATATAAATAGCATGCTCTGGATAGAAAGCATTTATCAGAAGGCAAATAAATTAAAGGATACGGGTTGGTAGTAATGTCAAAACACAGCCTCCACCACCAGCTCCAGTTAACTTGGTAGACAGTTTGTACTTTAGAGTTGTTCGAATAACAGTTTCTATGGAAGCATGGCTAACACCCATGCACTGAAGCAATCCTTGGTTCATCTCCATCAACTCTGCCAGTTTTTCTTCTTTCTCAGTTATGGCAAGATCATCTGGGACAGGTGATTGAATAATTGCTGCGACTTCATTACTGATAGAATTCACTGCAGTAAACACAGAAGCCATTGCAGTCGGATGACTCAAGGTCCGCTCGGAGACGCCAGCCACCAATGCCTTTGTATTTCTCCCAACCTTTGTGTTAGTGATCAGCATTTTAAGTGGCATGTTTGTTTTGAGGCGTGTCAAATCGCCTGACTTAAACTTGATCATGTTTCCTGAATGTAAAGTTATAGGTCATGAAGTCATTAGAATCCTGGCATATCCTTCCATTGAGTATCTTGAAATTAGAAGTATTCTATGTTTATTAACCATAGAAGAAAAATCTACCATGTAATGTAATAATTTAGGCAAAATCATATACAAGATAGCTTGATGATAATAGGAAGAACAGAAGGGCAAGTGACTACCCAAACCCCGTGTCCAAAAAAAATGCCACATAAAAGGAGAAGATTGTCAAAATGCTGCCAATGCACATGAGAGAAATTAGCATTGAAGTTCAGGAGCTTCCCTAAGCTTAAATCTTATTTTGCCAAGCAGACATCAATTGTACGATAGCTCATCTGTTCTAATTAGATAACTTCCGTAACAGCTCATTACCTTCATGAATAGCAAATGTAGATTCTCTAATAGATCTAACTTCTAAGACCTCACTGTATGTTTTGTGAGACCAAATATAAACAGGACATATATGTGAAGTTTAATCGGTAGAACTGCAAAAGAAGAAGAGAGAACAATTCTCTTCTCCCCGCAAACAAAAAGTTATAATTATTAAGCAACATAGAAAATGCCAAATGAAAAAAATTGCATTTCCTTTTGTGAGTAAGTAATGTTATGTTTAGATTGTGACTGGTCTTTTCCATGCTGACTGTGCCCATTACCCTAAACTGAATAGTTTCCATCTCTGGCACCTCCATCATATCTAAATATCCGAAGATTCAAACAAATAGAAAACCAACACCATTTAACTCGTAAGGCAAGGTTTCTCGTATATATTGCTCCATGCAATATCTGTCAATGATTATCTTTGTTTCAACTTTCTTCCTCTAAAATTTTACTTTTGCTATGGGTGGGGACATGGAGAGGTTAACTTGTTTGCCTAAAATTACCATAGAAGTAAAAGATCTGGTGATACTAGAAGGAGCTTAGTGTTTATATTGTCTCCAGTTCTTGTTTGATTCTGGTCTGGTGAGGACACACATCCTCATTTCTGGCAATATAATAACTATAGCTCTCAAACAAACTACGAATACGAACAAATATTTGAGACAGCTAGGGAGATTGAAAGACTTATATAGAAGATGAAATAAGTGTTGCTAACATTGTTACAATCCATAACTAAATCTCAATATTCCATCATAGATCACCAAGGATGCCTCTTATTCATATCATGGTTCCAAAAGCATAATTACCGAAAGGAAAAAACAGCAACTGTTTGAAGTGGATGGACGTTCTACTTGAATTTAACAAGCAAATTTTACACAGAAGTAGGAGAACACAGCATACCAACTGCTGGTCATACACAGAAATAAGAATATTATTAACGAGCCTCGTGAATTCCTCTTGTGAAATTTTCTAAAAACACAATTTCCCTTAATAGCTGTTATTCTAGAGTCATTTTAAGGCAGCAAGACATGTATAAACTAAAATGTCTATTAGTGACTATGGAGCTACTAATTAAAATCTCAAGCATAATGTTTAATTATTGGAGGCTTTCAAGTTAATCATGTGCTTTTTCTTGCACCCACAAGTTCTTTGAGATATCTTCTTTTATTTTAGTCACTGCTTATTAACTCCCATAGTCCTATCAATTTCTCACTTCTCAGTCACAAGTTAGCATATTTGCTTTTTACCCACTTAAGATAAAGTAGAGACATTCTATGCTTTAATGCCCCTTGTCAGGTTGACTGCGATATTTTCTTTTTGTTCTGTGGTCGCTTAACATATCATAAAAGGAAAGCAGATATGGTAACTATGGATATTGTCACATACCATACGTGCTCACTGTGTTGTCAATACCAGATGGCTTCCCGTGAATTATTTTCTCGCCTTCAAAAGCCCATTTATTCACCAATTCTAGTTCATTCTCTCCAAATACTTGCCAACCTTGGTGGCTGAAATCCATAGTGATTGAATCTGACAAAGCAAGAATGGCTGCGGAGAGTGCAACACAAAAAGCTGCAGAAGAACCCAAGCCTGATCCCAGTGGAAGCTCAGAATTGACAACTGCTTTAGCTGGTTTGCATCTAACAAGGTAATTAAAGACAGAGTCAATGAGATATTATGAAAATCGGTTTTATGAATGTCAAGTGATCAAGTAAAGGAGTGGAAGAAATACCCATGGACTGAGGTGAACAGCCAAAGAAAAGCCGTGACACCAGCAGCAAGACCTATATTAGCCTCAGGGATGTTCTGCTCATCAACGAGAGAGGCAATTAATTTAAGTGTCTCCAGAGAGCATGAGGAAGGTGGAAGCTGAGTTTCCAAGTTTGGAAAAGCCTCTTTAATTCTTGCAACTGGCCAGGAAAATTCTAAGGACACATCCTTAAGATGGAGGCTTAATGTTTCGTCATTATCTATTTCCCAAAGAAATCAAGAAGAAAAGAAACACAATTTGAGAAAAACTAAAGGAAGAAACCAGTCAACATATTAGGAATATAATGAAAAGGAGACAACAGTTTGGGTAGAAGCGATTTTTTCTTTTTGGTCTTTCAAAGAAAAATAATCTGCTTAGACTAGTAAGAGTTGAATTTAAGCAAATTTATCATATTACTATCTTAGTTCATCCCTTTTTATGATAGACCTTGCATATACAATGTTAGTTTGAACTCCAGTATCTAATTTCAATGATAAGAGTAGTGGCAGAGAAGAATAAAAATAAACACTGCAACATTAACCAATCAGTCAATACCATTATCAACTAAAAGCCTAAAATTCAACCCTTAGAATACATTCGACACAATTTATTATATATAAAAATTATACTTTTTTTTTTTGAGGAAACTCAGTGTCTCTTAAGGTGCCTTGACAATGGAGAAAAATCGTTTCTGATGGATCTTATCTGAGTGTTTGATCAGTTTTAAAAAATTGGGAAAAACATACATGATACAGGAAAAAGTGCAAGGGTTGTGTTTTAACATATTTCTTCTCATTATAGAACGACAACACTTTCTAAATATTAATTTAATTGAGATATTTGTGAAAAGGAGAAGAGAGTTGAAAAGCATAAAATTGAAAATTTGTAACTAGAGAATCAAGCCCAATAAAAGTCTCAAACGCACGTTTAATTTCAGAATTAAGAACTCAGCAACCTCGATTGGGGAATCATAGGCAGGAGATTAGATTAATAAATCATATTTACAACTAATTCGGAGAGTAGAATATATACCAGCTGGAGTAGGAAATCGAAGGGAGACATAAGTATAGAGATCTATGGAGGCAGCGACGGCAGCTGACCCGTGAACCACAGCATGTTCTCCAGCCAATATGATTTTCCCAGGAGCTCTAGCTCTCACCTCCATTTTTCCTTTCTCTTCCCCTTTTTGGTCAGCCCTGAGATACGAATCTGCGGGTATATATACAGAGATCAGATGGTGTAGAGTCAGAAGAAGAATGCGATTGGTTAAGTCTGGCTGCTGAAAGCTGACTGCTGGTCTGGTGGAGTTTGGGCTAACTTTGTTGGTTGATTATATGCTATGGCGGAGAATATTACGAAAAGGTTGATGACACATTTTTTTCCCTTTTAAAAAAAATTAAAATTGTCCTTTTTGTCGTTTCTGACGGGACTTACCAGACCACCCTCATTATTAGACACGTGATTTGAATTTCTTACAATCCGTCAGGCTATATGTATTCCCAAAAATATAAATTTGACAAATATGTTTTATCATATAATTTGTTATTATTTAGTATAGACAAACAATCAAAATTTCTAACAATAATATATTAAGTGAAATCTTATAAAAGGAATCTAGAGAGAATAAATTGTATGAAATTTCGATCAAATTTTATTATTTGAAAATCTCTTAAAAATTACTTCAAATAATAATATTTTATAAAAACACTTATCATTTATATTTTTTGAATTGAATTTCAATCCTACTTCGTTGTATAGAATTTGTCATATTTTATACGATTTTTTGTTCGAGTTTACTCTTCGAAGTCACTTTCAATCACAAATAGTACTAGTGGTTTTCCATATACAAATCAGTGATATTTTCTTTTTGTTTTCTTCTTCCTTTTTCAGATTCATATTAGTTATGTTCACTATCATATTTTTCATGAAATATATAAAATAATAAGGAGCCCTTCACAGTCCGAGATACAATCCACGGACCATGCAGGGTGTCTTGAGTTTAGCAGCTTCATGATTTTTTTTATTTTTTTTTAAAAAGGGCGGACTATGATTACTTTTCGGTTGTCAAACTTGGCCAATTAGCCGGCTAAATAAAATAGTCTGTTTTGGTAAAACGCCATTGGCATCCATTCTGGACTTTCGCCGCCCGCCATATCAGCCTATTAAATTCATATATTTTACTCAAGTCTGCCAAACATGTTTGTTTCATCTCTTCTATATTTAAAGTAATGGGATGCCTAAAGAAATGAATGTTTAGTCACATGATATGATGGAAACATATCCATAATCAATTGGAAAGTCGTTGTACTGACACTTAAACAAGTCGAAAAGAAGAATACTCCAGATAAAAATTGATATGAGCTGCACGATAAGAGGCATTAGTAGTAGACGCAACAATTTTAAGCAAGCTAACCTCAGAAAATAAAGTGCAAAGTGTTGTAAATACTCCCTCCGTCCATCTTTACTTATCCCTAATGGTATGGATAATTTTACCAAATCACCCTTTGAATATAATAAATATAATATCTTGAAATATGTAATAGAAAAATGATTATAATAATGATAAGGGTAAATTAGGAACTTATCTCTTGATTTCATAAAGTGAACAAGTATTGTTGGACATTTATTATTAGTATAATGGACAAGTAAAGATGGACGGAGGGGGTAGCTTAAAAAGGACAAGGGAGGAAAACATGGACGTGAGAAAGAACATATATTTCTATTATATAGAAAAGTCAATCCATGAACGACCAATGACATATTTGTAATTATACTCATTATTCAAGAGCAAATTATTAATAGCCATTTAAAATATCTATTGATTTTTTCACTTCACATTTCTATTCTATTTTTAAAAAAAATGCTTACGGACAATTCAATTCTAGAAATATCAGTTATACTCTTTTATTGTTTATAATAAATATCTCATTTTTGTTATTTTAGCTAAAAACTCATGTACCTACTATTCTCTTTCTTTTTCATTTACAATATTTCTTTATTTCATCTAAAAGTCCGTATACCTACTTCATTTTCTTTGTAATAGTAATAGGCTCTTAAATATGCATAATAGTGAGTTAGCTTATCAGGGAAGTTTTAGAATTGGATTAGAATCGACTCACCTACGGAACTCAATCACATATAAGACTTAATTTTTGTATTTTTTAATCACATAAAAGGCTTAATCTTTATATTTTCTTTTTGATTCTTAGATTATAGAGAAACTAAAATAATAATAGTACAAGCGTTGAACACTTTTTGAGTTTTCAATGGTTGAAATTTTGTAAAGTGCTAGATTTTCCACCTCACTTTCTACAATTGAATCATCGTTTTTGATTGGTAATTTGAATAAACATTTGAAATTCTTATTAGTTTTGCATATCGTATTTTTTAACCGTATGTTTTGCAATTAGTAAAACATTGTTAGTCCTCCTCCTCATTGTTACATTGAAAAAATAATATTGTGTTGTGGCTTACGATACCTTTAGAATAGTTTCATTTCGATATTTCAATTAATTATTATTTACTTCCCTTTTGCAGATATTCATCCTAAATTTCTCCATATGATGGTTTCTAGAATGATAAAAAAAGTCGTCTGCTAAACTAATGACTACAACTCTTACTTATAAGAAATGATGAATTCAAATGTACTTATTCCTATTATATATGAATAACGATGTACATAAGTGTTCTTGCGTTTTATTTCACACAATTTATATAGAGATGACATGTTCTCTTGTGTTAGTATGGAGATTGACTGAATTTAGTATAATTATTATGTTCTGTTGTGTTAGCATGAAGGTCTTTGACCGAGCTTAGTCTAATTATTTTAGTCGTATTTATCAAAAAAATTGCATAGAAAGCCAACATGTTGGGCTGTGCTAAGCACGTGCATTACCTATCTATACAAATATATAATCCATGATTGACAAACTGCGCCGGCACCAGCTAAACTCTGTCAAGTGAGGTGAACTTGAGATTTAAGGACAAAAAATCTATTCATTTCCATCAGAATCCTCATCAAAGAAGTACAAATAGGGAACCAAAGGGGCACGTTCAACTGGTTCTCCTACCTCACCCTCACCCACCATTTCAGGAATTTTCCAACCTAAATGTTGGATATAAACTCTATCAAAAGCATCAACAGTCAAAGATGAAGCCAGAAATCGTTCTAACTCGTTCACAAATCGATCAGTTCGACCTGTTAGGAATGGTCTTGCTGCTTCAGATACCATGATCTTGAACTCTTGTTGCGTCACTTGAGGAGTAACTTTTATTTGCTTTTGCTCACTTCTGCAACATTAACCAGCTGACGATCATTCATCTTATATTGAGAAAATCATAATATGACCAAATTAAGCAGCAAAGATGAGTCGAACAATAACATGGTAACTTTGAGGCAACTGATTTTCAAGAAGATGCCGTTTAATTTTCCCCCAGAGATATAAACAAACAAAGAGGTTCGCTTGATGGTGGCGAGTTCAATGTATGCAAAATCAATAATTTTACCTTCTAAATGAATCAATCACACCAAGAATATGATGTACAATAATATCTACATCTTCTTCCTGCATGATGCATAAAAGAATCAAAATTAGCAGAAATGTAATGCAATGAAGTTCCCTGAGATGTTACAAAGATGAGTGAATTATTGACATATCAGTTTTATGTTAGTAGTCAACCGTACTTTATGTACTATTGCAATAATACTCGCATGATCGATAATCACCGAAGTTCTCCATGGTGCCACTTTACGACTTTCAGTCACAGCAATCAAGGAAAAGAAAGTTTGACCATATTCAAGCCATTTTGTAATGTTGCAGACAACTATGATGTGTTTTTTGACATATCATTTTATGAAAAATTTGGATCAAAATAACATCAATTCATGTTGAATTTTTATTTTTCGTGAAGTAATTAAATTGTATATTAGAGAAAGGCATCAAGGAGATGAAATGGTTACAACTAAAAATAAAGTTGCTTCAAACATGAAATTAACATGAAGAAAGAGATAAACCCCCTCAAACTCTACCCCCTCCATTCCATATTAACTTAATTTGTGAGACAATGCACACATATTAAGAAAAATATTTAAGGACATAGTTCAAACCATACTTTCCACTATTACCTTTTATGAAATCATAATTGTAGTTTTGCAAGTAGTGTAATTTTTCTCCTAGAAAATATAAAATTTCAATAAATGAAAGGGAAAATATAAAAAAAGTTTTAAATATTCTTCTTTTAACTTTGAACAATTTAACTATTTTGAACAATGAAAAAAACTCCAAATATTAAGTTAATATGGGACAGAGGGAGTACTATGCTAGTGGTAAGGAGCTAACAAATTCAAAAAATTATCCATACTGTTTACAGTGGAGAGAAGGTGCCAATTATGAAGAGTAACTAAATGCCTAGTCTTAATGGTGCTTATAGGAGTTGATATTCCATCAAAGCATCTGCAGTTTCTCTCATTCCAAATACTCCAAAAAATTACTATCGGGTCATCCTCCAGGTAATTTTAATGATATTGTCAACTCTTCGACATATCCAGCTAGCATAAGCATCTTTGATGGAGAGGGGCATAACCCATTGGAGGCCAAACAATGAGAAGAAGAAATGACACATGCCAACTGTTATGGAGGCAGTGCAAAAAAAGATGGTTGACACTTTCACTGTCTTGTTTACATAAAAGACATCTGTTGATGAGAATGATGCCCTTTTTCCCAAGGTTGTCTTGTGTTAAACATGCCTTATGAAGGGCTTTCCATGCAAAACAGGACAGAAATAGTCATATGGGAAGTCAGTTGCCTACTTGCCTAAGATGAGAAATGGGTTGTTGATGATAACTAGCCATAAGAAGCTTTTTCATTGATCAAACAAGGATTGTAGGCAGTTTTACCTATACATTGCAGAGATTTTATCCCAGTGTGTTCAACCTTATTCTGAGTAGAGAACTGGTTAGTTACACCAAGATTTACTTCAACTGAAGACTAATTGAAGATTGACTAAGAAATACCATAAACCTGGTTCTGTAGAAAGTTTCCTATTGGTTGCAAAATAATATTCACCTCTACCTTATAAAGAACCCAAGAAACTTGTTCAATCTGGAAATAAGAAAAGTTTTCCCCTCAATACTTCGGCTATAAGAACACAACATAAGACAACAAATGTAACAAACAGGTTATGAGCACAGAATAATAATCAGAAGTTGTTTACTCTGTGAAACATTAAATATGATTCTATTTTTTGTGATTAAAGGGCTCATTGTGTTTATTGACCATCATAATCAGAAGTTATTAAGATATTGAGTTAGAAGTGCAGTTTTATTGAAGATTACAACAATTAATCAATGAAAACGCTGAGACTGAAAGACCTGAGTCAGAGCCTGGATTTCTCTTCTCAACCAATTTATAAGCCAAGGATTGGGCTGAAGGTACTTCTGCAACTTCCAATAACGTAGCACGTCGAATATGTCAAATAATCCCCCTGCAGAACTACCACTTTTAAGTTTATGGAAGGAAGTAAATATCTCACAAAGGATATCCAGTAGAAATGGCTAAAATGCAAACCAATGATGGATAACACTTTACCTTCATTAGTATAGTAGCACTGTAATCTATACTTGTGAGATTTTGTGAAGAACACACTGGAATACAAATGTCATATAAAGGAGCTCAATAAGTTAACCTAGTTAGAAAAAAAAAACAATAATAAGTTAACCTAGAGTAATAATAAACAAAGTTGAGCAAGGATAGAGGACTTTACTACCTGTTATCCAAGTTTTCATTAATAGAATGTTGTTGAAAAAACCCTCCACTATAGCACTGTATAATAGAAAAATTCTCCGTCTGCAAAATAGACAAAGAAGAGTGTTTAATTGAAAAGAAATCCAGCAGAAAGTATTTTATATTAAATAATAGAAGAGTCAAAAAATTTTGCCAGTTATCAAAAGAGTAACAAATTAGTGATTTCAAATTCACCAAGTATAATAAATATAGAATCCTCCATTAAAGCAAAATGAAAAAAGAAAGGAGTCAGCTTTCTAAGTTTTTTATTCTGAAAAAATTTATTCATATGTTTTTCAGTAAATAATGTATCACTTGGAACCTATATCTGTTGTCTAGTGCTTGCCTCCTAATGAGAAAGTCACTAGTTGATGAGGTGCATCCATTAGCACATTGACTCAGAGCAACACAAGCACATAACTCGAGCTTTATCAAGCTTTTAACAACATTACTGCCTGTAATGGAAAATTGTGTGTCTTATTGTGCCTCCTTTTTGTTTTGGACAAAACGTTGATACAATATGGCAAACAACAACAACATACTCATTGTAATACAAAATACGTCAAAGATACAACAACATATCCGGTATAATCCCACAATGGTCTGGGGAGGGTTAAATATACGTAGACCTAACCTCCACATCGGGGAGGTAGAGCGGTTGTTTCTGAAAGACACTCGACAAATATGTCAAAGATAAGATGTAAAATAAATCCATGTTTCTTTCATTTCAATTCCCAGATGCAAATGTCCCCACGAATAAAATTTAGACAAGCTACTCCAAAACATTCAATAGGCAAACAAAAGTCAGGCAGAGTTTCTAAAGGGACCAAAATCTGATTAAGTTCAGCAAAACATTTACAAATAAATGCATATATTTATGCACATCTCTGATCTATCCGCTTTGGTATACCCACACTCTGTTTATGGCGCCATGACAACTCTTCAGATAAAGCATAAAGTTTGTAAGACCAAATATCTAATCCCACAATCTTGACCTCACAAGTGTGACACACAATTATATGAATGTTAGAAGAACTGGAATCCTCTCAAATACATGTTAACAGAAAATGTTTCATTTTTCTTAAGGTTCCTGCACTCTTAATGAAAGCGTGGCATTTAGAGGGAACCATATCATTGTTAATACTTTATCAATCAATGCCCAATAAATTTAGTAGTACCAAATAGCTACCATTCCTGAAAGTATCTACTTTACCAATGCTTATGAAACTAAGAAGAAAGGAAGAAATAGGAACCAACAAGGATGATAAAACAGAATCGGACCTTACATAAAGGACACTTCACTGAAGCAGGTGCACAAGAGTGCTTACTTGTAACCACTTTTATCCAACGCAGAATACAGCTGTAGCAAAATTTGTCTGCAGAAAAACGTGAATAGATTAAGCACTTACTAACTGATTTATTTAGAAACAATCCACATATAGCAAAAAAAAAAAAGGCTTATTGAATTAGACCTTAAAACTTATGAAATAGCATCTTAACAATTAAACTACTAGCAGATATTTGTAGAAATAAAAAGAAAGGAGGCGTACGGAAACATCGATCCAAGTAGGACTCTTGAGTAACAGGTGCAAGACAAATCGGGCACGGGTTTGGGTTTGGGTCGGAGGCCGGTGGCTCCGCCGCGTTTCGTCCGTCTTCAGCCATGGACAACTGCCACAAGCAGCACAATACAGTGGGGCAACATTTGAAGCCGTAGCTTTGATCTTCACTCTTTCTAAATTGACCCCTAGAAGTTTTGTTGAATATTCTTGTAAGTCACATAATTTAAGATCTATTTCATTTTATGTGGGATAATATATTTGAATTCGTAAATTTTAAATGTTGGTAATCATGATATTTTTCTAATAATATATCATATTATCATTTTTTTCCCTATGGGCTTCCCCACCCTTTCATCCACTTTTGTCCATGATTGTTTTCGCTTAAGCCTTATCCTAATCTTCCAGAAAGTCGGGGCTTGTCCTGCTTCTCCCCTGCCCAAATTATGCTTTCTTTTAAAGTTGAATGAAATGAAAATGTGATTTTATGATATTTTTATTACATATTGTTGGATCTAGTTAGGTCTAACTCAGGTCAATATTTTGACCACTGCTGTTGCCATGAGCCACATACAAGATAAATTTAACCATGTTTCCATCATGAATTTGAACTTAGAACCACGTATCTCTAAGTCATTCTTGTAAATCATATTATTTAAACAACTCGCCTTGAAATAAAACAAACATGGAACTCTTAACTAATTAGGATAGTACCAGTCCAATGTTAAAACAAAGTCAGTGCAACTATTTCTACTATTAGGCTATAATAAGGGCATGCAGCCCAAATCTCATCAACCACACCAGATTGAGCCCAACAAACTGAAAGATATGTTTCTTACTGATGAGAATATCATGAAGTTTGGGATTCCATTTCCATCAAGATAATGCTTATTCAGTGGCAAGAATTCCACCCCATAAGGCGGATCAACCAAAAAAGAACTTCGGAATATTTTAAGCTTCATCATCATTGAATACAACAATAATTAGAATCATGGAACCAGCAGACATGAAACACAACAAACTAACAAAAGACATCTTTCTTCATTTGCCTCTGAAGTTCCATCCTACGTTGTTGCAGTTCAACAACTTGAGTTTTTAACATCTCAACCTCTTGTCTCATTGCTTTCATTTCCTTCTGGGAGGAATTCATCCAGCTCTTGTTTAACCCGCTGCTGACTTTCATTATGGTCTGTGACTTAGTTCTCTGGTAAATTGAACCATCGGAAGTTAGTAACCTCGTCATATTGACCTGTTCAAGAAGTACTAATTGTATCCTGATGTTATTTGGCAGCCTATCATTCTTCAAGGCATGTAGTCGCGCTTCCTGTGATAGCTTATGGTACTCCATTTTTCTGCATATGCTGCTTCTTTCTTCTTCTGTTAGGTCAGGATGTTCCTGCAATAAAGCCATTTCATTTCAATTTCTAAGAAATGCTGAAGCAATTTTTTGAGATTGCAGGAAAAGAGAAAAACTGCATTATGCATACCTTGAGGTACATGTCTATCGACCTATATAGGTTGTCGTCACAAAATCTTGCTTCTTTTGGCAGTGCATTTACAAGAGAGTCAAAGCTTCTTGCTAAAAGGTTCTCGTCTCTTGCTATGAGGGCGAGGTAGTCGTTCACTAGCCTCCCAACAACACACATTCTTGACTTGGGATTGTTTGATGCAAGAGAAACATAAGCTTCTACCACTTGAACAACTATATCCACGTCGAAAAGAGTTTTACTGTTCCTGACTAGAAGATCTTTAGCACTACATTTTTCCAGCATGAGAGCTATTCTTGTCTTGAGCTGATCTTTCAATTTGGGATCAGTATTCATAATTATCCCAATCTTGAAAAGATGAAGCAGAAAATTGCTGGAAACTGAGTCTTCTTCGGCAGGAAGCACCCTTATCAAACATTCAGTTGTCACTCTATGTAGCTGGATGGACAATTCTTGATCTTTCAGTTTCTCTTGTGAAACTGTGATTTGAGAAATCCACTTCTTTGTCCAGTGAGCTATACATGACCCCACAAGCTCTGGCTTAATCTTTCTCTTTTTGATCAATGAAATTACTTCGATAAAATGATCTATCCGGAGGGATGAAAAATCATTGAAAAACCAATTGCCACACAACTTCACCAACTTGGTTGCATCATCTGCTGTAACATTCACCAACACTTCATTGCCGTCTATACTACTCACTCCAGTCTCTGAGCAAGCCTTCCAAGCAATGGACTCTGTGCAACGTTTGACAATGTGCAAGTCTTTAGACCATGACGAAACTGATTCACAGCTTTTCAAGATCCTAAATGTGTCTTTCCACGAAGAAAGGATTACGTAGCTTAGGAATGCCTCTGCTTTAGAAATTAGATTTCCTTGGTGCAGATCATCATTCATTTCCAAGAAATGAGCAGCACAATACAGTGGGGCAACATTTGAAGCCGTAGCTTTGATCTTCACTCCATAGCAAAATTTCACTACTAATTCAAAGATTTTAGCCCCACCAGGAATTGTATCAATCTGAACTCTAGTATAGTTGTTCCCATTTCTTTCGAATACCAATCTGTTAAAGTATCCACTTCTTGAAATCAGAGAGAGCTGAAAGTTGACAAGAATAACTTAAAAAAGTTCCACTGAAAGCATAGTTGAACTCCATAACACAAAACTACACCTCTAACAATGCCTATTCCATCTAGTTTACCAAATATTAGTCGAAAAATCAGAAAGATCACTCACATAGAAAGATAAAAGATAAAACATGGTGTAACTTTGAAAAACTTTATCTATTTGTGTACCTTATGCAAGTGGAAGCTTTTGTCTCTAATTTCTACTATCAAATCACTTGGTATTTTTGTTTGGACAAACCTGCACCAGTGTTCATTACATTCATTAGCCACTACAATGGATAAAAACTTAAACGAGTGTCACTTAAACACAAATAAAAAGCAGATATACTCCACCAGTTCTTGTTTCTTCTTTCCACAGACTCTGCCACCATACTGCCACTGGCTGGATAAATCACACAATGATTTCTCTTCTCCACAAATATTGATTCACCAGCTACTGGACTTTCCTTCACCATATCTTCAACAGGTATACTACCCCTTTAGTTTCCTGTATTCTGAACTATACAACTTTATTCTTCTTTGCATTATTATATAGTTCCATCACCATAATGTCCCTTTCATGCATTGAATTTATAAGAGTTCTAATTACTTTAGGAATTTTAGTAACCAGTCTTACTTTTAGTCCTTAGCAAACAATCATTTTCTTATTAAAAGGAATGTGTACTACAACTAACTTGAAACACAAATTTTGCATAGTAGACATACACAAATATGAGATCAGCAATACTTAGGGATGTTGTTTTCTATTTCTCTAATGATCTTTTTTCACCTAAAGTTAACTTCCATCTAATGGAGTTTGTCAAGAAATTAAATCTACCTGGTAGGATAGATAATAGGTAAAGTTCAAGTTGTTAGGTTTATAGGTCCATATTCATAATATTCCACAACACTTTTGTCCCCATCGTCATGAGTATGGTCTAGTGATCAATGAAGTAGGGCAAGAATCATGAACTCTCAAATTTATATCCTAACAAAATAGCTGATTTCTTATCATATGTTTAAGCCTTGGTGAATATAAGAAGGTGATAAATAACTCGTTAAATTAATCGATTTGTGAGCAAGCAAGCTTAACATCACGGTTACATATATATAAAAAGAAAATTAAAAAAGTGGCAGTGATGTAGAGAGGGGGTGAAGTGTCCACACTGCTCAAGTGGATGATCTTGAATTGAATCATTCATGTGTCTGTAGATAGCAAAATATAACCACCCTTTTTAATAGCCCAACTACTATTAGTCCTCAAAAGAATATATAACCACAAAACAACTGCAGGACTCAGCAATTATTAATGTCAGACACAGTTTTCTCTTGTCAAAGTGTCTACGAATTTTTTATTATTTTTATTAAATTTATAATCTAAAATAATTTTTAGATATTTGCGTGATTATAAATTATTTCATTAAAAATAAAAAAAGAATTTTAAAGTTAAAAGTAGTATTTTGTTAGTAATATACATTGGTTAGTTTATGATTTCGGAATATTTCTGTTTACTAGGAAAAATATCACATTGATATTTATTGTTTCTTCAATTCAGGGAACGAATGAATAAGAGTATTCCACGTGGTCAGTCAAATTCTTTGTTTTCCTTCATTGATGGGGTTTTTGATATTTTTGTTAATGAGCATTCTGTCATTTTCCATGGCACATTTGATTAGTGTTTAATACTACAATAAATCTCTGTTCAAAAAGATATTTTTCACGTGTCCAATATATTAAAATCTTATTTCCATCCAATCAAAAGGGAAAAAGTAGCTACGTTACTTATGAGGTAGCTTTTTCATTCTGATTCAATCTCACTCGCTTATCAACATTTAAACATTGTTATAAACCTATAATAGTATCAATATTCAACACCTACTATAATTACGCAAAATCACAAGTTTTTAAAACTAATGAAACACTAATATATGATTTCACGAGTAATTAAAAATATTTTCTGGGAGAAACATTTTCATCTTAACTAAAAAACCACTATATCATAAATTTTCATGACAATTTTTCCTAATAGGTTGCTCATTGTGAACAAGTTTCCAAGTTGGTGCAAGCTAAGAGTACCATGGCAAACCAATTAAACAACTACTGTCTTTAAATACAAAAGCAAATTAGTTTGGACAGACAATTGGGGTAGAGAGTGCTGAGACAAAGTTGAAATCGCATAAACAACCCAATTTCAGAGACTTGGACCCAAATTTTCCATTCTGAAAAAGTGGCCCAGTTCAGTTAGCCATGCCTTAGTAAGTCTTAGCAGTGGAAAGAACAAGACATACACACAAAAGAACTAAGTATGATGCAAAACAGGACTTAAAGCTGCACAGAGGTCATGGAATCAACAGCAGCATTGCTCCTAGTCTTCTCAAATTTGGCTTCTCTCTCCTAACATCTACAAGAGAAAAAGAGCATTAGTTTGAGGGAAAGAGACATTTCTTTAATGGTGACTATGGCATGATAACTATTTCAAATTACAAAAACCAAAACAATAATTCGAAGTCCAAAATTAGGCAGAATGATTGCTCATAGATCAGGAAGCAATGTGGCGAAATGACATAATCGGGTGCTACAATGACCAATATGATTAACATAAAAAAGTGGGGAAGGGTATAGGGACAGCTGTTACATGTGATTCCACAAGTACTTTGGACTGAAGAATTCTTACCAAGCTGAAAGATATTGATCTAGATACCCCTTAAAGGACCTGTTGTCTTTTTTTCCGCACAACTCCTTCAAAAATCCCATCAGATCCAAAAACACAATTTAAGTTGTGATGATCAATTGGACCTGGTAGCTTGAATGAAACAGAAAACTCTCCCGGTGGGCATAGGTTCTGAGTTTGCATCTTAAAAACCATGTTGTCCCTGCGAACCATGTTCTCTCCAGTCTCACTCACTCCTTTTATGACGATTTCCCCATTAGGTCCAACATCACAGCGAAAGACTCCTGTAACCACATGAACGAACAATCTCTTAATCATCAAAGGATTCATATGGATGCAGTTTGACATTAATTGACCACATGAAAATAACAGATTAAATGATGGTTGATGACAAATTAGAGGAAACATAGAAAATCATTTTGAGGGGTCAAAACAAGATCAGCCCAATGTTATAAAACATGCATTAACAAAAGCAAGCATTTATTGACGTGTTTCAGTATGAAATGAAGGGACACTTTGAGAAAAAGGACAAATTTTATCTGAGTAAGGTACAGTATGGAGCTTATTTTATCAGCAAGGTATTTCTGCAATGCATCAAGAAGTCACATTCATATACAAACCATATGGTCATAGATAAGAGGGACACTTGATACATTAAGATATAAAATGATCTGATGTAAGACAGTAAGGGTTATAAGAAGATTTAATAATTTTCTACTTGAGAAGATGTTACTCATAATGCAGAACTTACTTTCGTCCCTTGTGACACCAGGGAGTGAAACACGAAATACGTAGTCATCCTCGGATTCAGCAATATCAACTGACCCAATAGTTGGTCCAACCTTTCCCAATAAAGCCGATCCAGTAAGTGCAACCCCACCATTAGCATGACTAATGAGATTATCCCAATCCTCTTTGGCTGGACAAGCAGTGAAAAAAATCATTGCAGGCTGACTTCCAGCATGCTTAAACGATGAAGTCGTATCAGCTTCAACTGGGACTGAACCAGCATTGATGTCTGGTGGCGCTGAAGAATGATAACTGTATGGTAGAGGAGGGCCAGTATATGGCACACAACTGATGGGGGTTACATTAAGCGGTTCAGGATGCAACGGAGTTGAACCATTATTTTCACCATAATTCGGCAAAGAAGTCTGAGATGCTCTGGAATGCATGAGTAAAATGCAACATTATTTTCCAGTACGCTAATCATTAGAATTAAAAAAATACACCTAACTTGACATATGAGAAGTTCACTCCCCAAAGGACCTAAAACCAATGAAATAAGAGCTCCACTGGAGGAAAAAAAAAATACAGTTCATTTGATGCCCAAGTAGGAAATGGATTCTTTACGAATTAAGAAAAGGTTTCATTTCCTACTTGTGCATTTTATGATTTCTCAAGGTACAGGAAAGCCACAAAAGCATTTGTACATATTTTGAAAAAGAAAAGCTTCAGCATCCACAGACTGAGAAGTTACTTCAAATCTGGGTGGAGAAAAGGTCCCAACAGTTTATCGGAGATCTGCTTCACAGGAAATTCTAGTAACTTCTTTGTTCTTTGTAAGGGTGTCACCAGCCAGCCAGACACTCCCCAATTTCTCCTTCAAAGAGAAGTCAAGACACAAATGGGCATTTAAAAACAGAAACCAACTTGTCTATATTTGAAAATGAGAATATAGCATGACAATGTGGGATGACTCCTCACCGCAATTAATATTGCTTGGAGGTGGAGGAAAATTAGGGTTTATCACCAACAATAATTTCTACATACATGAAGGCACTATCCAATGATAGATCTTGTTCTATTAAACAAAATGCATCTTTCCGTTCCAGTTCCACATAGGATTAAGAAAATGTACCTTCCATCCTAGGCAATTCCACTGTGAGCAATTAATTCTACACAAGCAAACAATTCATTTTGGTAGCTGTTACAAACCTAGGGGCTCACTCAACCCCATAAGCTGGCTCTAACTCATGAGAGAAGGATTGCCTAGTACCATATAAAGAGATCTCCTACCCCTAAGTGACCCGATCTAGGGCTCAACACCCCCACATAACCAAGACTGGATAGAGTGTAGACGAAATAAGACGGGCACTCAACATCAGTGGATAATGATTGAGATGCTTCTGGCTCTAAAACTATGATGTGGGACTCAACAGTACCCTTTTCCAGTGCAGCAAAACACACAGAACAAACCCCAGAAGGGACCAAGAAACAATGAATCCGCGATACATTCTTTAACAGTTTTCACAAACAAAATATCGACAAAAGAATACACCTTAATAGCACAGCTATTGCACCTATAGCACACAACTATTGACAAGATTTCATCTTTCCAGCATATCCTCAAACGAACTTACTAAAAAAATTTAAAAAAAAAAAACTCGGTAGCTGTATTTATAAGATTTTGACCAGAAAAAGGGTTACTCTACGTTTTACGGAAGTGCCCAAAAGCGTCTAAACAATGTAACATCAACATAGAAAACGGGTATTTTAGGGTTTCTACTCTCAGCATCTAGTGTAAAATGAAATCTAAACTCAACAGTTATGTAAGATGTGAATGAAAAAGGTAGGTAGGAAGGATGCTAATCGTTCAAGTACCTCCAAGGAGATTCCATCAGAAAAAGAGGGGAAATTCAAATATCCCGGCGATACCCAGATGCAGAACTCTGAAGACCTAAGGATATCTGGTAAAATTCAGCGAGCGGCAAATACCCAAAGATGGAAATTTATTTGAATTTTTTTCCTCAAGAGTTGTAGAGTGTGCTTTTTGTTTTTAGGGATTTGTATTTATGGAGTGTTCAAAGCCCTTGCTGACTTGTTAATTCTTCGGACTTTTGTTCCTCTATCCTAGTCTAGTTTAGTTAGTTTCGTTTAGTGTGTGTTGCCACTTGTTTTGGACATATATATTATGTTAATTAATAAAAAGTATATTAAAACTAAATAAATTATATAATTGAGCATATTTCATATTTTTTGAGGGCTTTTTTGGCCTTTTGCTGGGATAGTTTTTAATCCTTTTGTTGAACTTTTTATTTGTTTTTGCTTTGGGACATTTTTAAAAAACAGTTAATTTTCAATTCTTATTTTGAAAGTTTTTCTTATTATTATTTTATTTTTGGATAAGTTTATTTTTTTTAAAAAAAATTGCCTATTTTATGGATAACTTTTAAACCTTTTTGGGTGTTTTTTGGACGTTTTCTTTCTTTTTTTATTATTATATTATGTGAAAGGTTTTTGTGTGATTCTTTTTAGATCAAGTTTATTTTAGTTGAAAAAATATTTTGTGCAAGAATTTAATCATAATGAAAAAATCTTATCTATTTAATTTTTTATTATGTTTATTATATTTAAATTTAAAATAATAATATAATAATTAAAAATGGTGAAAAGAAATTTTTTAATGAAAGGCAAAAAGTTTAATGACATTTTTAAGGGGTTTCATATTTTTAATATAGTATAGATTAGTAGCATGAATAACTCTTGGAAATATTGTTCAACTTTTTGCCTTTCATAAAATCCTAGACAAAATAATTTTTCATCATTTTTTTTCATTATTATTATTATTTTAATAATACTAAATATTGATTATAATAAACTTAATAAAAATTAAATAAAGAAGATTTTCTTATTATTATTAAATTTATACATATAAAAAAATTTCAACTAAAATAGACTTGATCCGTGAAGAAAGTAGTCAAGAAAATTTAAAATAATAATAATAATAAGTTTTTTTTTTAAAAAAAAAGGGACTGAAAAAAGGGCTTAAAAACGTCTAACAAATATGAGGGAAATTTTCCAAAAAAAGAGACTTGATCTAAAAAGAAAAATTAGTCAAAAAAAAATTGTCATTATTTTTTAATTGTTATTTTAATAATATTAAATATTAAATATAATAAACATAATAAAAATTAAATGAAGAAAACTTTCTTGTTGTGGTTAAATTCTTACACAAAGAATTATTTTTCAATTAATATGCACTTGATTCAAAAAGAAAATAATTACAAAAAAAAATTTAAAAATGTCCGGGGACAAAAAAACCCAAAAAGTCCCAAAACAAAATAAATAAACCCCGCTACCCACCCAACCCCCAACCCGAAAAAAATGTCAAAGCTGTGTCCAAAAAAGTATGAAGGAAAAAACCTTCAAAAAGTATGATCACACAAATAGATAATTGACAATTCCAGGGTTGTCTCAATAAATTTGGGGGCCTAAAGCGAAATGTTTTTGGAAGGTCCTTTTTTTATTAAGTTATCATATGTAAATTGATGAACAATAACATACTTAATGTAATCGTACAAGTAAAGTATGAAGAAAGTACGATGTACGCACACCTTATAAAGTGAGAATGTAAATAATGAAAAAAATATAATATAAAGTTAGAACAATGAAACTCAACTCAAATATTTGGGGGCACTAAAAATTTTGAGGCCCCAAGCGATTGTTTTAGTGGTCTTATCGTTGAGACGGCCCTGGACAGTTCATCCTTGGCTATGTAACTCTCCCTTTTCTAGATCGAAAGTTTTTTCGAGATATACACTATGTTGAGAAAAACCAACCTCTCGAGGGGCTCTGGCAGAGAAAATGTAACATAGGTCAAATTTTTATACTAACAATTTACCTAATATTTAGAATTGAAATAAACTAACACATGAAACATAAAGTTGTACAACCCAATACTAATTCCAATTAGACAATAACGTTATAATACATGTTATCTAAGCAAGGAGTAAATTTATATTCACATCAAAGCAACACTCTTATACATTGACTGATTTAGAGGTAATAATATTTTTTTCTCTTTCATAATATTATATTATCCGTAATTTATATTCATGGTGGTTGATTAATATATTCGCATTTTTATTGGCTTCAACTTTTGTTTGTATGCATGCATACTTGGAAGGAATATATGTGTTTATTTAAAAATTGAAAGAGCTTTCAAAATATGACTTTACGGCCCCTAACCAAAGGACTTATAAATTGGTATTTAATATAAATTATAGCATTTAGAACTAAGTTATTGAAACTATTATGTTCATTTTCGTGCTAAAAGTCTCAAATAAAAAAAAATCGTAAATAAATATTTTATTATTTGAATTATACTATAATAGAAAATATGAATGTATTAGTAATAATTCACATCGAGATAGATCGGAGATGGACGTGAATTTAAAACTCAATGATAAATTAAGATATTCTTTCCCTCGAACACTAGAATGACATACAATAATTATCAACATGGATCATGGTGCAGTAGTGAAACTGTTTCATTCTTAAGGAGTTCAAGCTTTGAGTACGAAGAAAATTCAGTTAGGAGCTCTACTCCTAAATAGGTGTGTGCGATTTAATTTAGTCGAAGCTCCAATCCAAACATTGGATGAATCAAAAATACATTTGAAAAATGATGTATTTATAAACTTAATGCTATGAGATAATATATATATGTAATTATTTGTAGTTGTATGTTCAATGATGTAAGTTAAATACATAATAACTTGACGCGTAATGATTTCACTTTCAACAATTATACAAAATCACTTCTTTCTAGGTTAAAGAAAGATTTCCATCAAAAGTAGCTATGTTACTTGGGAGGTAACCATTTTCCTTAACAAATATCCCAAACAATTTCGATGTCCCTAGCTTATCAACATTTAGACTTCATTATCATTTATCAACCTATAGTATCAATATTCAACAGCTGGATATGGAAAACCAATTAAACAAAGACAAAAAACTTGGTCTTTAAATACAAACTCTTGACTAAGCAAAAGGGTAGAGCGCTGAGACAAATGTGAATAGATAAACCGATTTCAGGGACTTAGTACCTAACCTTTCCAGCTTTGTAAGCTATGGTAAGTCTTTATAATGGAAAGAACAAAAAGACATAAACATAAAAGAACCAAAGTATGATGCAAAAGTCTCAAAGCTGCACAGAGGTCCTTGAATCAACAGCAGCATTGCTCCTTGTCTTCTCGTTTGGCTTTTCTCTCCAACTACCTACAAGCTAAAAAGAGAATTAGTATGTTACATGCAATTCCACACCAAGTAGTTTGGAATGAAGATGTACTTACCAAGCTGAAAGATTTTGATCTAAATACCACTTAAAGGACCTACTGCCTTATTTTTTTTCACAACTCCTTCAAAAATCCCATCAGATCCAAAAACACAATTTAAGTTTTGATGATCAACTGGACCCGGTAACTGGAATGAAACAGAAAATTCTCCCGATGGGCATAGGTTCTGAGTTTGCATCTTAAAAATCATGCGGGACTTGCGAACCGTGTTCTTTCCAGTATCGCTCACTCCTTTTATATTGATTTCCCCTTTAGGTCCAACTTCACAGGAAAAGAGTTCTGTAACCACATGAACGGGAATAACTTATTATCATCAGTAGGATTCATATGGATGCAGTTTGACATTCATTGACATAAAAAGAACAGTTTAAATGATGGTTTACGGTCAGTTAGAGGAAACATAGAAAACCCTTCTGTGGTGTCAAAACTAGAGCAGCTCGATGTTATAAACAAAA
>DF357405.1:88795-104200 GCA_000787875.1 Solanum virginianum | reverse complement strand
GGTCTTTCCCCCAGACCCTCCCGGAGCACCCCTTCTCAGACCCCGGGCAGCATGCACTTAAAAAACAAGCATTTATTAATGTGGGATAATTAAAGTTCCACACCTGAAATATAACACATCCACATTAAGCTAAAAAAAGCAAGCATTTAATAGAGATGAGGTCTTTATGTCTGAAACTCCCAGTTTCTTGGATATCATTCATTCATCATGCATGGATTTCTTATTCAAGTTTCAGTACGCAATGAAGGAAAATTTTGGGAAAAAGTAAATGGCAGATTTTATCTGAGTAAGATAGAGTATGCAACATATTTATCAACAAGGTATTTCTGCAATGCATTAACAAGTTACATTATAGTCAGACTATATGGGGGGCACTTGAAGTATTAAGATATAAAAATGGTCTGATGTAAGACAGTAAGAGTTATAAGAAGATTTGACAATTTTCTACTTGAGGAAATCTTACTCATATGCAGAACTTACTTTCATTCCTTACGACACCAGGGAGTGAAACACGAAACAGGTAGTTGTCCTCGGATTCTGCTATATCAACTGATCCAATAAGTGGTCCAGCATGTTGCTGAGAGTTGGTATGCTTAGAATCAGTTTCAACTGGGACTGAACCAATATTGATGTCTGGTGAAGCTGAAGCATGATAACAGTCAGGTAGAGGAGGGCCAGTATATGGAAAACAACTGATAGGCACCACATTAAGCGGTTCAGGATGCAGTGGGGTTGATTCATTATTTTCACCAGAATTCGGCAAAGAAGTCTGAGATGCTCTGAAATAGCAGGTGCAAAATGCAACATTAGTTCAACTATGATAATCGCTAGAATGAAAAAAATACTCGTGACTTGAAATATAAAAAGTTCACTCTTCATAAGACATAAAACCGATGTTATAAGAGCCTCACTGGAGTAAGCAAATAAAGTTCATATGATGCACAAGTAGGAAATGGTGAATTTATAAATTAAGAAAAAGTTTCATTTCCTACTGTGCATTTTTATGATTTCAAGTACAGGAAATTCATAAAAATATTTATACGTAGTTTGAAAAGAGCTTCAGCATCCACAGACTAAGTTATTTCAAATTTGGGTGGAAAAAAGGTCCCAACTGTTTATCAGAGATCTACTTCACATGAAATTCTAATAACTTCATTGTTCTTTGTAATGATGGTACCAGGCTACCAGCCAGGGAGAAACTCCCCAATTTCTCCTTTAAAGAGAAGTCAGGACACAAATATGTAGGCATTTAAAAACGGAAAGCAACTTGTCTATATGCAAATGAGATATAACATGACAATTTGGGATGACTCCTCACCAAACTTTATACTGCTTGGAGGTGGAGGAAAATTAGGGTTTATCACCAACAATAATTTCTACATACATGAAGGCACTTTTATTAAATTTTTAAAACATTAAGTCAAAATTGAAGCAAAATACACAGAAAACCCGGGAAGGACCAAGAAACAATGAACCAGCGACATTTCCACGAACAAAATGTTGACTCAAGCAAACTGTTCCACACACCTTAATAGCACAGATATTGCACCTATATATAGCACACAACTATTGGCAAGATTTCATCTTTCCAGCACATCCTTAAATGACATTAGCTGTGGAAAAACAACTTGGTAGCTGTATTTACAAGTTTTTAACCTGAAAAATGATTACTTTACGTACTACAAAAGTGGCAAAAAACACTCAAAAATTATCAAAATCAACACAGAAAATGGCTATTCTAGGGTTTCTACTTTCGGCATCTTGTGTAAACAGAAAACTAAACCCAACAGTTATGAAAGATACGAATGAAAAGGTACAACGTTGATCGTTTAAATACCTCCCAGGAGATTCCATCACAAAGTTGCTGAAGAAAAAGATGAGTAAATTCAAGCGTGAGATATATTCCGGCGATACCCAGATGGAGAACTCTGAATGCCAAAGGGCATCTGGTAAAATTCAGCGACTGGCAAATACCAAAAATGGAAATTTATTTGAAATTCTTTTCCTCCTGAGTTCTTGTGTGCTCTTGTATTTATAGTGTGTTGATGAAAGCTCTTGCCGACTTGTTTTTTAAATTGCAAAAATGATCCCTGGATGTCTTAACTTTTTCTTAGGAGGTTTACTACATGGGCTGCCATTTAATAATTAATTTTATTTAAACCCTCAAACTTTTGTGTTTTCAATTAACCATTTGAACATATAACAAAACTAGTTACGAAAATCTCGTGAAATGTGCGGGTTTAATAGCTATTTATAAATTTATTTTTTAATAATATAATTAAATATTATTAAATCTTTTTATTAAGTGAAATTAATATTCAGTAAATATTATTAATATTGATTAAATTTTAAATTCAATGATTGAGTGATTTTAAATTTCTATATATACATTTGTAATACTTTCTTTTTGACATAAATATAATCATACAAAGATATCAAAATAGTTATTTAATTTTATTTGTCATTTTATCCTAATTTCGATATTTACAATAAATTAAAATAACTTATCGAGGTGATATAGTGAAATCATAGTTGAAGCTATTGGAAAAATTATTTATTAGTAGCAATATTATAAAATCGTTGTTGAAGCAAACAATTGCCTTAAAAAAATTAAATTACAAAATCCATGAAATATTTTTATGCATGCAGCTTAAGCAGGCACGTCGATGGAGAGCTACCTGTTTGTCGCCTAACTGTGGCTTATATAATAAGAGAATGTTCTACTTAGACACTTTTAGTTTAAAGTTTAACATAATTTTCGAAAATAGAAGTGAAAGTTTTTATAAGATTTGAGTCGAAAGTATTTTATCACAATAATTTTATTATGTGTCGAATTAAAATGAAATAAGTCATAATTTAAGATTCTAAACAAAATTTGATAAAAAAAAATTAAGAGCATTATATAGCTTGTTTATTAAGCTATATATATATATATATATATTAGCTAGCGTTTGACCATAAATTTAAATTTTAAATGACTTGCTTATGTAACAAGCTATGAATATTTTTGCTATTATATATTATTCTTAGTTGGCGTTTAATCGTAGATTTAAGAACTTGCTTATATATTAAGCTATATATGTCTTATTATTAGCTTGCATTGAATCATGAATTTAGGAGTAGATTTAAATTTATTCTCAAGTATCTATTTGGTCATAAAAATTGATTAGATTTCAACAAATTTTATTTTTATTTTTTTTAATTCTCAAATTTTGATTTAAATTTATGGGACTTCCATTCACAAAATATAAACTTTTTTAAATAAAATACATGTCCAAAATTTATGATTGGTTAATTTTGGGAATCACTTGAAAAGCACTATTAAGTATGTCACACGAATTGTCTCAAATATAAAAACTAATGATTAAACAAAAAATTAGACGTAATCAATGTGACGTGGCATTTTTTATGATCTCTAATTGTGTGTTTTTTTAAAAAAATTTTTTGATGATTAAAACATAAACAAGTTAATTTGACAATTTTTTTATGATCTTGCATTTATTTTTATTCTGATGATTAAATAGAAAACTAAACATAGATAAAATGATATGAACATACCTTTGTGACCTGCAGTTATATTTTATCTTTTTCTCTTTTCTGATAAATAAATAAAAAGGACCTTTTTGTGACCTCAAATTTCATTCATCTGAGAAATTAAACATAAATAGAATAAGATCACCTCTAACTGCATTTATTTAATTTTGGCATTTGTTGAGTTTTCTCCTCATTTTGAATAGTTAAGTGTTAAAAAATAATCAAAAACTTACTCCCAACTGCATTTATTTAATTTATTTTCCTTTTTTGACATTTGTTGAGTTTTCTACTCATTTTGAATAGTTATGTGTTAAAAAAATAATCAAAACTTACTCCCATTTAAGGAGTGTCTAATAATTATTTAAATTGGTAGAGATACAATGTTAAAGAGAGTTCAATGTGGAACAATGTTAAACAGACAAAATCTTCAGCATTGTCAGTTTTTTCAACTTAAATGTGTAAACAGACACATCTATTAAACTAGTAATTTAGTATATTATAAATCAATCTGAAGGCAAACATTATTATATATACTAGTTCTGAGCACGTGTTTTGCACGTATGTTCCATGTGAATTTTTATAGATAAGTTAGTTAAAATTCTATAAAAACATGTATAGAAAAAATTACAAGTTCAAACAAACAAAACAAAGAAATAATAAATAATGATATGACATTAAAATTTATGCAAAAAAATATTACCATATTGATTGAATTACATTTTGTTAAAAATAGACTTGCTATAGACAAAATGTTTCATACGTATAGAAACATATTCTATAAAATAATAAAATAAATGATCCTCAAACAATGAAAAAGGCATAGCTGTAGATATTAATTAAAAACTTACTTTTTTTGGGCTTAATTGTAAGCAGGATTCAAGATGATTATCCTCATAATGGTTATTATAAATGTAAATTTAAATTAATTTTATTATATTTATATCTAAAGGTGGAATGACTAAAGAATGAGAAAAATATAATAACCAATTACAAAGTTACATTTGAAAGCTCAATAAGATGAAAATATGAAAAATTAAAATTCACTTACAATTTCGTCCGAAGAAATTTCATCTTGTAACTATGATAATTTACATATTTTTCAACAAAAAAAGAAGATGACTATGCATGAAATAATAAAGAATACAAATACATGAATTAGTAAGTATTCTCATCATAACAAATTGATAATGAAAATTTTACAAATTATACCTACTAACCAAATGTAGAAGCTTTCTAATTCTTGTTTTCACCAACAACAAAATCATAATTTGGACGATGTAACCTTTATTACCCTAATTATATATATTAATGTTGTTGAATTTTGGATGTAACCTTCATTACCCCAATTTGGATAATGAAATCTCATAACTTGGTTAGTTGGTGAAAAAGAGGACATATATATATATATATATATATAATTATAATAATGTAAAAGTTTGGTTATAAAGTTATACTAAATCACAAATTTGGATGAAGAAGAGAACACATATAATGTTGTTGGGTGTCTTTCATCAACTCTTCATTATCCCTACTTATTACAAATTAAAATTGGATGTTATCTTAGACTCTTCATTATTCACATTTAGTACATAAATATCATGATTGCATGATAATTAGGTATTAATAAATCCAAAAGATGCATGTCGCAAAGATGAGTATGTTGCGATGGATGTGTGGTCACACCAGGAGTGACAAGGTTAGGAATGAGACCATTCGGGAGAAGCTAGAGGTGGCCCCGGTGGCTAATAAGATGAGGGAAGCGAGATTGCGATGGTTTGAACATATGCAGAGGAGTAACGATGCTCCTGTTAGGGGTGTGAGAGATTGGTTTTAGGCGCTACACAGAGGTGTAGAGGTAGACCGAAAAAGTACCTGGGGGAGGTGATCAGACATGATATGGGGGAACTTGATCTCACCGAGGACATGACCCTAGATAGAAAGAAGTGGAGGTTTGCGAATTAGAGTAGTAAGCTAATTGGTGGTAGAGTTAGGTGGTTATATAGTCATGGAGTATAGTAAGGTAGAGGAGTAGTAGTGCTTGTCATTATTTGTTGTTTCTGTGTTTGTATTATTCATTTTTTTTTGTTTTTCTCTCTCTTTTAATATTTGTCATATCTAGTTTATTCTGCTATGAATTTTTGAGACAAGGGTTCTCAGGAAACAACCTCTCTAAATCTATGAGGTAATGGTAAGATTTGCGTACATTCTGCCCTCCCCAGACCCCACTTGTGGCATTGCACTGGGTATGTTGTTGTTATTGTTTTGTATATTTAATTAGCTAAACCTACTTATTATAATCAATTAAAATTAATATTAAATAATAACATAAGTATAAATACGTAGTGGCATAGGGGCAAAATGATAGTTCAACTTTTGCCTATCATTCTTATATGATATGATATATATAAGAAGGATATTTATTTTTTATGAAAAAGCTGGGTTGCACTATTTTAAAATTTAATCTCTAAACGGATCTAGTGATCCCACGGGCAGAGAAATTATACTCCATTATTATGATTTAGATGTAAACAAGAAAACGCGTTAATAATCTCATCAAAAGCGCCATCTTCAACTTCAATATTCTGGAATGGCATGGCCTTCAATTTCTCCTGCTTCAACAACACTCTAACCTCACTGATCCTCATCATCACTGTCCTCTTCTTCTTCTTCGCTCTCCCATTTCCCCAATATTCCCCAAATCCAATTCACCCTCACAGGTTCCTTTTGAATGCCACCATTCTTGAAGAAAAATCCGACCATTTTGTTTGTTCGCCCAGCAGTTTCACTGATTCCAATGGAATCTTTAACTACTTTTCCTTGCACTATTGTCTCTTTCAAGAAAACCCATTTCTCTCCATCCCCTTTTTCGCCCTCTGTGTATTTCTACAGTTCTACATCCTCATCAAGACTGCCCAAGATTACTTTTCTGTTGTGGTTACTAAGCTTTCTACGCATCTTAGGCTGTCGCCTTCTATGGGTGCAGTGACCCTTTTGGCTTTAGGCAATGGTGCGCCTGATGTTTTTGCATCTGTGGCTGCAGTGAGGGGAGGCCAAGCCAGGACTGGGTTTGGCGCGATTCTTTCAGCAGGGACTTTTGTCTCTGCTTTTGTGGTGGGGTTTGTGGCGATTTACGCAGCACCTTTTGCTGTTGATCCTGCTCCGTTTGTGAGGGATGTGATGTTTTATTTGACTGCTGCTTTGTTTCTATTTTATGTCTACCTAAGTGCAGAGATTTTCCTCTGGCAAGCTATTGGTTTTGTTGCGTTTTATCTCTTCTTTGTTGGATTTGTATTCTGGATGGACTTGGGGATGGGTGGTGGGAAAGAGAAAGGGGGTAAGTTTGGAGGTGAGGTGGCTTTGGTGAGGAGTGATGAAGTTCATATAAGGATTGTAGAGTTGGATTCCGAAAAAGGCAAAGTTGTGGGAGCTGCAGAAGATGAAAAGAGTCATACTACAGGTTCCTGGCAAGGTTTTGGAAAGGTATGTCCTAACTCTTACTTGTAGTTCTCGATTTTCCTTTTGTCTTCATTAAATTAATCACACATATGGAAATGCAAGTTCAGTAAATTATTTATCTTAGCTGGACTTGTATTGACATTTGATAGATGATTTATTCAGCATCTTGTAACTCTAGTTAGGGGGTTAACATTTCTTAATTTTGTGGTATGTGACCTTGCCTGCATGCCTGTTGTGCTCTAATTATCAACAAACCAATTGGTATGAAATTCTTTAAGAAGGAGAAGAGGGAATATGTGATGGACCAAAAGGACAAAATGAGAATCTGATGCGAGAGATAAAGGGCTAATAGGTTTGTTATCATTCCTCCTGTGTAGGAACTATGTGGTTCTGTTGTGCGTTGCTGTGAAATATTTGTAACCCCATTATTATCAAGATCAAACTACAATCTCGTACTAGCCTAAAGCCTTGACGATGGGAATGCTTGGTGGGCTAGAGTCTTGTATTATCAACATGCCATAATCACATAAACAATCGATCCTGTTATATAGCAATAAGAAAAAATGGTACTCTATGTTGATTTATGTTACTTTACAAACTTTATGGTAATATGCTGCCATCTAGAATTTTGAAGCACATCTAAGACATAAGTTAGATCTTCTTCTCAAAGGATTCTCATTAGTAACTGATAATGCTAAATGTGGGTTTTGTTGACCGTCATGGTCTGGACACCAATGGTGCAAAGCTCATTGGTTAGGAGCTTCTAGCACCCTCAAAAGTAAAACATCTGAGAATGGTAGCTTTTTCAAGGTTCAGAATAATTTAGTGGGGTAATTCAGCAATGACCGTAGCTTAGGTAGTCGCAAATTTTGGAACTAGGGTTTGGGGAGAGGTGATTAGACAGGGGATGACACAACTTTAGATTACCAAGGACATGACTTTAGATAGGAGGGTGTGGAGGACCCATACATCTTTCCGATTAAAGTAGTTCCTTAACTTCAGACTGGCAAGTATTATGGGGTGTAGAATAAAACAACTTCCCACAACTTATCTGGGCATTGCCATTGGGACACAAACAATAGGATCTTGAAATTTGGGATGGCATCATTGAGAACACAGAAAAAATTAGCCAACTGGAAAGCTCAGTATATCTCTCTGGGAGGGAGAGTCACCTTGATAAACTCAGTGTCGGACTCTCTTCCAACTTATTTTATCTCTTTATTCCCTATACCTGCCAAGGTGGAAGAAAGAATTGACAAATCGAGAAGAGATTTGTTGTGGTCAGGGAATAAAGAAGGAACAGTTCTGCATTTAGTCAAATGGCAGACTGCACAGTTACATAAACAATCCAGTGGACTTGGAATCAGAAACTTGGGGTTGCAAAATCGCTGTCTCTTTTCAAAATTGCAATGGAGGTTCAACATCGAGGAACAAGCACTGTGGAGGCAGGTGATAGTCAACAACTATGGGTTGAATGGAAATGGGGTCTCCAGCTCTGTAAATAGCATTTATAGGGTGTCAGTCCAGAGAACAATAAGGAACTTGTGGCCTGATCTAAGCAGAAAGATAGTTTACAAGGTGGGAAATGGGAGTAAACTCCATTTTGGAAGGAGAATTGGAATGGAATGAGACACTGATGATCGTATTTCTAGATCTGTTCTCCTTGTGCACCAATCCGGAAGAAACAGTGGTTGAGATATGGTCTACTCAAGGATGAAATATTGTGTTTAGAAGATATCTAGATGTCTGGGAGATCAGGAGGGTGGCTGAGTCATTATAAGTTCTGAATGGTTTCAAAGGGCTATCAGCAGAGCAAGCTTCTATCAGATTGGTAAAACTCTAGAGATGGAAGCCTTTATGTCAACAGGGTTTATATTAAGGAGGTGAAGGAGCAACCAAAAAGTAAGTCTGGCCCCTGGAAACAGATTTGGAGGAACAAGGTGGCAACCAAGATAAAATGCTTTTCATGGTTGGCTGCCGGAAGAGCATGTTCCACACATGAGAGATTGAAAAGGAGAGACTTCCAGATTGCCTCTTGGTGCTCTCTCTGTTATGATGCTGAGGAAACCAACAACCACCTGCTTCTCCATTGCAGAATGACAACACGATTGTGGTACCTTTTTTTTTGGGACCAACACATACAGAGTGATTATCCCTGAGCATACAACGGACTTGCTTTGTTGTTCGATTTTTAGGGTGCGGGGTGGGGAATTAAAAAAAGGTGCTGGATTATAATACCATTATGCATTTGGTGGTCTATTTGGAAAGAAAGAAATAACATATGCTTTGAAAACAAGGCTAATCCCAATAGAGTAAGTCAAATGGAACTGTTGGACTATGTTTTGTTTTTGGTGTAAAGAAAAAGGGATAGAAGAAGCTGCTCAAAGTTTTAGACATTATAGGCACTTTGTTATCTATTAGCCCTTTTGTTTTTTCATGTTGGGAACCAATTTTTGAAGGTCTCCAGCATATCTTTGATGATTAAGCTGGAGGTTTTTGGGATTGAAAGCTCTATCTTTTTAGTAATCTATGAAGAGAATACATGAAAATTAATTATCTTGCTGATGCATACAACCACACATGCTGTGAAGAGTTGCCAATCTGGTGCTTAAATCTCCTTAGAGAATAATATGAGAAAGCTAAATCAAAAGTCCATTTTGGGGTTTTCTTACTTTTAGTAGTTCATGTAATTCCTGTTTTTCTGGCCCTTAAGGGAATGACCCACCTTTCTCCTTCTCACCTTTCCTATATGTTATTTGATCATGGTTTGATGTACATCACTTGAATAATTATGAGTACATGTTCACCATGCCATTGTCCCGTTACTCGCGTTTTTTGCATAAATTCTTTTAATCAAGTTTGAGTGAAAGACAATCTATAGGGTTAGTATCAATAGTCATTGGTAATTAGCTTCTCTAAACTAACAAACAAATGATATTTGCCTTTTGACTTATCATAGCAAGTAAGTGTAGAGGCAAGGATTTAGTATTTAACATCAACCTATTTGGAGTACATGGTCAGAACTGCTTACTAGAAAAGATATAAGATAAGCATAGTTACTAGAAAAAGATACAGGCATAGTTATATCTAATGATAACATGAGCACGTATAGGCTTATCAAGACTGAACCACCCTTATACTACTAGTAGACTCAATCCCTTGTCACCTAAAGGGTGTAGTCCCCAAAGTGACACTGGCCACTACATAGTTGGATGTCAAAATGTGGAATGAACTGCATGTCCATGCTTTTCAAGTGAAAGGAAGAAATTGTTGAATATAAGGGGCAAGCAACTGACAAACAGAAGAACATACCTAAGAAGTTGGATTGCACTCCTCTGGATTTTTTCTTCCATACTAAGCCATAGCCATAAGAATTGTGATTACCATAACATTTCTCATGGCTCTAAGCTGTAAAGTGATAAATGCAATATCCTACATCCAAGGGTGTTTTGATAAGTGAATGCGTTTAATGTGAAAATATGTTCTCAGCTTTCTACTTACATCATGTAACTCAGTATTGCTGTGCCTTTGAGGCCTTTTAGGTGCTTCTTGAGATCCCCGTGCATGCTGAGCCAATTTATCTGCTATCATGCCTATTTTAGGTACAGATATTTGATCATCTGGGTTCTAGCTTCTTGTTTCTCATGTCCAGTTCTAGTCAAGGAGATTCTTTTCCTTATTGGTTCGGATAACTTCTGTATCCCAGCATCCTTTTTTAAAGAAATGGTTTTATCGAAACTAGTTGCTTCTGATTCTTTTTGCAATCCATGTTGTTGAATAGATCATTCAGAAGATCCATCAGGCGCACACAAAATCCGTACTTCTATTTTATGAATCTTGATGGTATTCACAGCATCTCAGTTTGTAGTCTGTAGCTGTTATTAATATCTTCATTTTGACATTCTAATTTTTTCTTCATTGACAGGTCTCACTAATCTGGACACTTCCTGTCTCGGTGCTCCTTAGGCTCACTATACCACAGACTGCACCTTCTGAATGGAGTAGATTCTATTTATCTGCCAACATTGGTCTCTGCCCCCTCCTACTTCTGTATTCCTGCAAATCTTTCGTGCCATTAAATCATCCAATCTCTTTCCTACTCTCGGACACCCATTTTCCTCTTTGGTTAATTGTACTTTGTGCTACTTGTTCTTTGGCTATTCTTCATTTCATTGTTGAAAGGGAGGCCCCTAAAACTGAGCAAATGCCTGCAGTTGTTACAGCATTTGTGATGAGTGTATTTTGGATCTCCACAGTTGCTGGGGAACTCCTCAACTGTCTTGCAGTTCTAGGAGAGGTCCTGAAACTGCCTGCTGCCTTTCTTGGTTTAACGGTGCTTGCATGGGGAAACTCAGTTGGTGATCTTGTTGCAGATGTGGCTGTCGCAAAGGCTGGCCAACCAGCCATGGCCATGGCTGGATGTTTTGCTGGGCCGATGTTCAACATGCTTTTTGGGCTTGGAACTGCTTTGGTTATGCAGACAGCAAATGTATATCCAGAAGCTTATGAGCTTCATCTCCACGTGAGTATCGTGGTTGCTTTTGTTTTCTTGCTATTGAGCTTGATGGGATCTCTGCTTTTAGTGACTTGGAATAGGTTCCGGGTGCCAAGATTCTGGGGATTTTGCCTAGTAGGACTTTACATTGTTTTCATGGTAATAAGCCTGATCATCGCCACGTTCTCTGCCTGAATTTTAGAGACAGAAGTGCTGAAACGTCCTCACATATAAGACATTGAGCTATAACTGTTGATCAATCCATCACTGGTCTGGAACCAGCTAAACTCTTGAAGATGAAGTAGCTGGCAGTTGTTCATACCTTTCTTTCACAAACCAGTTGGAGATCCTATTGGTTTCCATGCAAGAATATACTTAATAATTCATTTTTTCAGTTCATTGTTGAGTAAAATGAGCTGGAAAGCATATTCCACTAGTTGTATAGAAAATTTCTGGTCACCAAGAAGTTTCATGTAAGCCAGTACTTTCTTGTGAAATTGAAGAGAATTTTAGAGATAAATGCTGTAACTCTGTAGTTATGCAGAACTACTCAAATCATATCATATTCTTAAAAGCTTCTCTTTGTTGGAGACTGAATTTGAATGAAAAAAAATTCTTCCAGAATTATGTTGAGGGGGGAAGAAGAAGGGATTGTGTTGAGGACAACCATCAAAATTTGCAAAACGAAGGAGCTTGTAATTGAACAAGTAAGGTGGTTGCATTGACACCAAATTACTACTACTATGGACATAAGCTAGGTTAGAATTTGTACAGGCACTGACTTTCTAATTAACAAAACCCTAGTTTACCCTAATCTATTGAGATTATTTTTCTGCTTTCATTACGATTCCCTCGAGAATTCCATCACTGCCAAAATTACCAGAAAATTCTTGAGGGTCAACTGGGCCTGGCAGCTTGAAGGAGATGGTGAAATGTCCTGTTGGACATAGGTTCTGGGTTTGCATCTCGAACACTTGAGAGTACTTGTGGACTGTTTTGTCACCAGTTGTCATTCCCCTAATCAATACTTTACCATCACTCTCCACTTCACAAGTAAATTCTCCTGCGTTAACCATAAATTTTGAAGAAATTAGTCCTCATACTGAATCCAAAAGGATACAGTAGAATTAAGTAGCGAAAGAACCAACCAACAAAAATGTGATGAGG
Organism: Solanum virginianum; assembly: GCA_000787875.1. Lineage (NCBI taxonomy): Eukaryota > Viridiplantae > Streptophyta > Magnoliopsida > Solanales > Solanaceae > Solanum > Solanum virginianum. The sequence goes on along the minus strand of DF357405.1, from coordinate 91,548 downwards.
TTCAGATCAAGGGCTGCTATATTTTAAAAGGATTTTGCAGATCAAGTATGCTGAGGAAATAGTAACTGGGACCTATTGCAAATTCAGAAGTGAAAAATATTTAATATCATCATTGTAACTTACTTTCATCTCTCTTTACTCCGGGGAGTGAGACACGGAACAAGTAAGAGTCCTCGCTTTCTCCTACATCCAAGAGCCCAAGAACTGGTCCTATCTTACCCTTTGCTGCACTCCCAGTCACTGCAAATCCACTTTTAGTTGCAGCAACAATGTTACTTAGCTCCTCCTCAGAAGGGCGAGAAGGAAGGAAGACAATACTAAGCTCTAAGTCCTCAGAGTTGGTGTGCTTTGATGATGGACCCATAGACTCTTCTGACAGAGGACTAGCATCCTTAAAGAGACTACTAAAAGGAGTACCACCAAATTTTGTAGAGCTATCTGGTGGTAGTGCATCAGTAAACTGGCCGACACCATCATTTGTCAAGAGACTACTACTTGTAGTGTCAAATTGTCCATTGCGATGAGGTGGCATATTACAAAATGATCCACCACAAGCATCCTTCAAGAGACTACTAAAAGGTCTAGTGTCAAATTGTCCATTGTTATCAGGTGGCACACCATTAAATGGTTCATCACAGGCATCCTTTAGAAGACTAGTAAAAGACGTATTCTCAAATTGTGCGTTGTCAAGTGGTGTATCATTAAATGGCTCACTACAAGTAAGCATCTCCTTATATGGTAGGCCACTAGCAGCAAATAATGCATATTGAAGGATATCAGCAGGTTTTGATATCTCCTCTTTTCCAACATTAGTTAGAGCTTCATAATCAACATCGGCCTGTGATTTTGTGCAATCTTTGTCCAAGACCAGATGTTGTAGACCAGTGAGTTTCTTGAACCTCTTAACGCTGTCTGATTCAATATAACTGGTGTCGGGATCATTGATGAACACAATGTTTGCAATAACGTTATACACATTACAGCATAAGTGGGGATGCAGGCTGGGAGGAAATAGATCACAAAACCGAGGATAAGCTGCAGGTTGTTTGTGGTAAAGAGTAGGAAGCTTTCCATGAAAGAACTGGTGCAGCCACGGTTGAGCCAGGACAACAGACCGATCTGCCTTTCTCAATGCATGATAGTAAACCCTTTCTACTTCGATGGTTCTTAGGCACGAACCAGCTAGTTGATTGATACTGTACGGAGGTAGGCCTAGACCTTTTCTTTGCAAAACTGACCTTTTTGGATATTCTCCCTGGAGATCTGGTCCAAAGTAGGTTCCGATGATGAAGTAAAGGAGGAAAAACTGATCATCTGTTGGCACCAATCCGCTAGATTTGCTGTCCATGCTTGGCCAAAAGAATACAAACTCTCCGAATATATCCAAAAGCAACTAATCTGTTTCAGATGAAACGAAACCGATAAAATATTGCACTTTACCAATACCTTTAATAAAAAACACAGTTGAGACACATAAAAATGAAGACAGTAATTGGTGAAAATCGAGAGGTAAACATAAGATTGAGCCTATACCTTTAATCAAGAAGATTTTTCTGTACATAAAAATGGGAGCATTTTCACTTGTATTTTCCAAAAATATAGTTTAGGCTGCCTATCTGTTTGACACCAGAGTACAAAAATAACAGAAAATTGCTTCCCTAGGCTGGATTTAAGCATGTACAAACACAAATGAAGAACAATTTCGGCACTAGATCAACAAATTGGCAAGTGACAGTGGAGTAGCAAAAACCACATGCAAGAACACTAAAAACATGACAGTACAAATCCAAAATCAGAGATTGACCCAAAAAAAAGATAGCAGTTAACTAAGGGGTATTATTATACAAGGATACCCTTCACTGATGTGGTAATTTGCATGCACAAAATGTAGAATATAACTCATTTTGATATATTGTATGAGTTCTTGAATCAATTAGTGAAGCGTACCACAATGAATTCTCCTTCTTCAGAGCGGCAATGTCTCTTAGGTAGTGCCACAAAGAAAGCAAGGAGTTTTTCAGACATCAGTCATCCTAATCAGTGCCACGCGTCCTTTAGTCTACAATTTGGTTATGCAAAAACTATACTCCCTCTGTTTCTGTTCATTAAGCGAATTGTTTTGAAATTTTTTTGAGTTTTTCAAAATAAATGAATTATACGTTTTAAGGAATATGTTGAAATTTTTTCTTAATTTTATTTTTTATTAATTAAGTTTTTACAGTTAATTTTTAAGATAATTTTTTAAAATTTTTTTACTCCATTAAATGAGTGTTTGCAATTAAAGAAGGGTAAAAATAGAAAAACATGATTAAATTTTATCTTTATTTTTTTTTCTTAATATGTATCATATAATCTAATAATTCACGTAATTTGAAACAGAGATAGTAATTGGTAAATGAAATTATTACTATATTTGTTTTAAATTAATTAATTTTTTTAGACTTTTTTTAATGTTTAAAATAGTTGAATTGTTCAAAATTCAATAAATGTTTAAAACGTTTTTCATATTTGTCCTTTCATTTATTAAAATTTTATATTTTTTAAGAGATAAATTACACTACATATTTACAAAGTGCAATAAGTGAAAAGTATGGTGTAAATTTTATTTTTGAATATTTTTTCTAAATATTTGTGCATTAGCTCACAAGTTCAATTACAATGAGACGGAGGAAATAATATACTCCCTCCGTCTCAAATTAATTAAATTTTTGAGACTTTTTTCAATGTTCAAAATAGTTGAATTATTCAAAGAT
>DF357405.1:78378-88735 GCA_000787875.1 Solanum virginianum | reverse complement strand
TGAATTATTCAAAGTTCAAAAAGAATGTTTGAAACTTTTTTCATATTTGCCTTTTTATTTATTAAAATTTTATATTTTCTAGGAGATAAAGGACACTACATATTTATGATTTCACAAAGGCCAATAGTGGAAAGTATGGTGTAAAGATTGTCTTTGAATGTTTTTCTTAATATGCGTGCATTACCTCACAAATTTAATTAATATGGAACATAGAGAGTATAAAAATTCTTATTATTACCATAAATGTTGTGATAATATAAGAAGTATGATACAATAAATAATATAAGTAAGAATTATGGTACGATAAATAATATAAGTAGGTTGTTGTATGATAAATAACAAAATGTGACGATGTATTTTATAGTATATATTTAAATTATTGTACAGTTATATATATCAAATTTTGATTTTATTTGAATTTAGTTTTCACTATTATATTATATAAACTATATGGAGTTTAATAAGGAAAATTATTCTTATTGACTTTGCATGTGTGAATTTTCATACGATTTTGACCGTGAAAATTCACAAAATCCTTCATGTTGCTTGAAAAAGAAGTATAGTAAGTGTTGTTATATTTCCTTTCCCCCCTTAAACCAAAAATACCCTAAATTATATCCAATATCTTGTAGAAAAGATTAAAAATAAGATTGTAGTGGTAGTAATAAATAATAATATTTAAAAAGATAAAAATATTAAATTTGCAACTCAGGACAAGTAGGTAAAAATATTTCTCCCACCGTCTCATTTTATATGACATTTTTTCTTTTTTGATCTGTCAAAAAAGAATGTCATCTTATCTAATGGGTAAAAATCTCAACCAAAAATTTTAGGGATACAAATTTTAAAAATTTTATTATTTTTCTTAAAAAGGTAAAAACAAGTTTTGACTGGAGCAGGCGTCAAGTCTTAACTCTTAAGCGTTGGCATCTAAAAGGGCCTTTCTCATACTCCAGTTTCTCAGAAGACCCGAAATTGAAGAAAATCGGGAAGAGTAGAAGGAAGAAAGATGCATTCATTCGGGTACAGAGCTAATGCTTTGTTAACATTGGCAATCACCATACTGGCGTTTATGTGTGGCATAGCCTCTTTCTCAGACAATTTCAATTCTCCCACTCCTACAGCAGAAGTTCAAGTGCATCCTTAAAACCCTAATTTTCAGTTATAGTTAGATCTCTTGGTTTTTTTGTAAATCACCCATGTCTTTGATCGATTGATTTTCTCGTGATTTTTTTTGGCAGGTGTTGAATATCAATTGGTTCCAGAAGAAACCTGATGGGGACGACGAGGTATTTTCGTTGCAGAAACAGATGTTTATGTAAATTTTAATTAGGGGTTTTTCTGGGTTTTTAGTTTCTTGGTTAGTTTTTGTTGAATTTGGTATCTGAGATTGGAATTGGGGGAAAACTGGTTGGAAGTATTCTGGGTTGACTTTTCTTTTCCTGATTCCTATTTCAAATCACTGTATCCGTGCTTCGTCAGTGTGCATTATCGGTTAAAGTTGTCTGCGTTCTCGTTTGATAATAGAAACATCTGGAGATTTTCTATTGTGAGTTAATATAACTATAAAACTGTTCAATTTCAATAATAAATAAATATATAAGGCATAAAATTGGGCAAACTGGCAGCCAAGGGTGGGACCTAGTGGTCAATAAGGTGGGTTGAGAATCTTGAGGTCTCAGGTTCAAATCGAAGCAGGGTCCCCTTCCTTAGATTGATTGAGACACCTCCTGTGACCTCGACCAATACTTGGAATACACCGCCTACTCCAAAACCCTTTTACTCATTTAGGCCTTCAAATTGGATTGTGTTTTAAACGATGAAGTTGCATCTAAACCTATGCTTGTTGGCCCCTGGTGTAGTCCTGAATTTGAAGTGCAACCATCACCCAACCTTTGTCTACATGCTGCTACTTATGCCATTCACTCAAACCAATCTCTTAAAAGTTTGTCCAAGACAATATTTCCAACCCCATTTCCCTTATCCCCTAGTGTTTGATATTCATGTGAAGACTACACTGAAATACATGTATACCTTGTGGCTCAACCTTATTTGTCTCTGTGACTTTCCTCAAACAAGCACGTGCCTGTTTGACTTCATCTTATCTCAGCAATAAATCCCTGACAGCACCTTTTCACATTTCCAGCATAGAGCACAAGATCTTACTTTGAGTGCGCTTTGCATTTAACTCTAATGTTTCCTCTTGATCTTGCTGACAATTGTCAGTGTACCCGCTAGTTCCTGCTGAACTAAAGCAGAGAAGCATTGTTGGAAATAGAGCACAGAATATGATCTGCCTGGACATTCTTATGTTTCTCTAGTTCTGTTAATCTTTGAAATATCATCAAAAAGCATGCTAGCATATGATATTGACTAAGGTGGCGGTTTATTTTCTTTATCTTTTTGATCTACATGAATTTGGTTGCTGCTCTCCTGTTAAGCTTTCCTGGTTATCACAGTTGATTAAGTGGTTCTATGAACTTATTTTTGAAAGAAGTTTGACTATATCATGTATACTTCTCCTTTTATGCAGGTTAGTTTGACCTTGAACATATCGGCAGATTTACAGTCATTGTTCACATGGAATACTAAGCAGGTATACTGTCTACTACATTTGGACCGTAGTTGGATTTTACTCTTTTTATCCATATTACTTGGGTCTGATTTCCTTCTACGTAGAGTAAGTATGAAGGTGTGGATGTATCGGTGTGTTTATATCTTATGCTCCACTTAGCTAAACTCTACGACATATGTATACTTTTCATCCCTGTTCTAAAATACTGCAGTTCATTAAAGCAGAGAGGAGTGGTGGTCATATTAGATGTTGATGCAACAGCCAACACTCTGGATTATGGCATGTGGAAATTGGAAAGTAGAATGTAATACAGAAATTTACCAGGCTATTAGCGACATAGTAAAATCTATGCCTTGTTGGCCTACAAGTCCAATGATTTGTTGCAGTATTTCCTCTTTCACATTTTATTTTTAGTGAAAATTAACTGACTGAGCTTAAAAGGATGCAGTGCTTTTGAAAAAGCTGGTTTTAGTTGGTTCCTTCCCTTTTATTTTCCTTGGAAATTTGAAGGAAATGATTTAGAGTGCCTTACTGCTCTTCACTATACCACACATTGAAATTCTGTCAAGCATGAAGTTAGCATGTGTAACAAGAGACCTGAATAATTCTCTAAAAGAACAAGACTATGTGTTCTGGGGTTCTGGTGTCACAAGTGATTTTTTGTGACTGCAATTTTCCTAGATGTTCGAATTCAAAATTGTGTTTTAATTTAAAACTCGTTAAGAGATATTTTGGCATTGATCGGTCCGATAGTCTGTTGGTCGGAGATAGTCTGTTGGTCGGATTGTTTTAGAGTTACTTGTAGCAAGTGTGCAATTCTAATTATGTTAAAATTTGCAGGTGTTTGTATTTTTGGCAGCTGAGTATGAAACTCCAAAGAACTCTCTAAATCAGGTCTATCTTTCATTGGTTTAGAACCGCATATAGTTAATATCTTCCTTGTCTTGCATTTATTATTTAGATCTTACTTTAGGTTTGTGTCATTGTCTGATAACTGTATTGCAACTGAAAGTAAGTCTTAGTATATATCGACATGTCTGTCCTTTGCTTCTCCTTGTAAATTGACAGTTCTGTACGTATATGAATAAATGCTTAGAGAAACCTTGTGGAGCTGTCTTCTCCTAATTTGAGGAGCAGGCCGTAGAAGCTCCCAAGTATACTCTTAAATCTTTAAGGACCTGTTTGAGAGATTGTTTTAGAAGCTCCCAAGTATACTCTTAAATCTTTAAGGACCTGTCTGAGAGATTGTTTTCTAGTATCTTGTTTTCCTACCAGATGATAGTTGGTTTTGGTTTCTTCTACTGACGTGATTGCATTACTAACAGATATCTTTGTGGGATGGTATTATTCCCACCAAGGAACATGCAAAATTTTTGATTCACACCACAAACAAGTATCGGTTTGTTGATCAGGTTAGTTGCTGAAGCATTTTGCTTTATTCTGCTTTCATCACCTCATGTTTTTCACAAGTACCTTATTTCTCGTTGTAGGGAAGCAACCTTCGTGGTAAACATTTTAATCTAACACTGCATTGGCACGTTATGCCAAAGACCGGGAAAATGTCTGCGAACAAACTTGTGATGACTGGTTATCGCTTGCCAGAGACATACAGATGATGAAGTTTTCTCTGTGCAATTCATCTGTAACTTTAGCCTCATCTGATAGGAAGGGGAAAATGTGCTTAAATGAGATGATGAGAAATCACTGTTAAATGAGATAATTTTGTCCTGGATAATGTCAGAATTGCTATTATCGACCTCATATTCTAATATTGGAACCGTAGACCTTTGATATCACTGCCACAAATTCTGCAAGGTCCTTTTTCATGCCTCCCCACCAAAACATTCCTTTTAAATATTGGAACCGTAGACCTTTGATATCACTCGTTCTGTTACGGTTGTTTTTGCTTGACTAAAATCACTATTATTTCCTTGCTTCTCTGGTTCGAAGATCGACAATACTGAAAAGAAGTACATCTGAAGTACCAACTGAAAGGAAGCTGATCGAAGAAGGTAACATTTAGTGAAGTTTCCATCTGCAGGCGGAAAATAAACTGCAGATCATTTCGTGTGGGATGCCTCGGCAGTAAAAAGTGTTAAAATTGTGAAAAATCTCGTTTAAGAGTCGTAGACTTGTTATAAATGTGAGCTGTCAAGGAACGGAAGATGTGATAAGGTTATGATGAATAAATTGGAGGTACTAGATAATTGATGAAGGAACAAACAAAATAACAATGACAACACTCTACGGGATATGGGGAGATACTTGTAAAGCAACTGACGGAATGAAGTTTATCATGAGTACCCACAGAAGTTGTCTTGCAACATGCAAAACTGAGCTTGTTTACACGATCCCAGGTTTGGCGTCATTGATTTAATGAGAGACAAAAGCAGACCTGACATCCATCATCACATGAAAAACGTTAAAATAGCTCAAATATAGTCTCTATCCCTAACTAGAGATAAACAAGAGACCATCCCTACATTATAAATGTGCATTCTCACACTTGTTCATCATCATAGAGGGTAACTTCTCCTTTTCTAATCAGTCTCTCTAAATATGGCATCATCAATCTTTAACTTTGTTCTTACTTTCTTTGCACTCTCAAATCTTGTTTTGCTATCACAATCACAGGTTACTAGAGCTCCCTTCAAACCTGCTGGCCTTGTTTTGCCGGTGTTTAAGGATTCTGCCACAGGTCTTCACACAGCCAACATCACTAAAAGAACTCCCCAGCAATCAGTTCCGTTGCTGATTGACTTGAATGGCAGGTTCTTGTGGTTAAATTGCGAAAAAAATTACCTCTCATCAACCTACTTTGCCCCCTTTTGTCACTCAACTCAATGTTCTCGCGTTGGTTCTCATTCATGCAACAAGTGTTTTTCCACCACACCTAGGCCTGGTTGCCATAACAATACTTGTGCTGTCACAATAACAAACCCTTTAACCAGCCAAACTGCATCCAGCGAAGTTGCTCAGGATTCTCTCTCAATACAGTCCACTGATCAATCTGGTTCAAAATTTGGCCCTTTAGTTACTATTCGCCACTTTCTCTTTGCTTGTTCGCCTTCATCTCTGTTACAAGATCGTTTTCCTAAAAATGTCCAAGGAGTAGCTGGATTAGGCCATGATTCAGTCTCTCTCCCTATTCAAGTCGCTTCTCATTTCGGACTCCCTCATCAATTCTTCTTGTGCTTGCCTTCTTCCTCACAAAAAAATGGTGCAATCTTCTTTGGTACTAGTGGCTTAAATGGAACACAAACTGGTAATTTGACCTATACACCAATGATCATCGGTTCACAAGGCGAATATTTCATCCCAGTAAGGTCAATTCGCGTAAACAACAAGCCTGTCCCATTGAACCGTTCATCTTTAATTTCAACAAGGACTAGAAACTTCGGTGGCGCGATGATTAGTACTACATCACCTTACACAGCTCTTGAACACAACATTTTCACAACCTTTGCTCAATTTTTCGCGAACCAATCCTCCAGAGTGTCTCAAGTGAATCCAATATCACCATTCGGACTATGTTTCAATTCTAACAACTTATCGAGCACAAATGTTCCAAACATTGATTTCGTCATGCAGAACAAAAATGTTACATGGACCATTCTTGGAACAAATTCAGTAGTTGAAGCGCTACCAGGTGTGTCTTGCTTGGCATTTGTTGACGGAGGACAAAATCCAAAGGCTCCAATTGTGATAGGAGCACATCAATTGGAAGACAATTTTGTTGAGTTTGATTTGGTCAGGTCGAGATTGGGTCTAAGCTCTTCGCTACTGTCACGTAACACTAGTTGTTCTAACTTCAACTTCACCTCCACATCGTCTTTTGTCAATCAGATGGACTGAAAAGTTTATTAGACTCTCTCTATCATGTTTTAAATTTTGCTTCTTGTGACATAGCCTTTTATTTTCTTTCCCCAAACATTCTAAGTATATGTTTGTACTTTAGTTTAAATTTCTTTGTTGTTTCTTCGTCTTAAGATGCTAGTGTACTAGTTTTGAGTTAAGAGTTGATGATTTCAATCTTTTGTCACACACATTAGCTAGTAATTATAATATATCTGAAGTTCATTTGCACCCAAAACTAGAATTTGACAGGTGCAATCTTTTATATTCTAGCACTGTATGTGTTTTATGATATGTAGCTTCCATGTTACTTAAATATTACTCCCTTCGTTTCAAATTAATTGAATTTTTGAGACTTTTTTCAATGTTCAAAAGAGTTGAATTGTTCAAAGTTCAAAAAAAAAAATTTGAAAGCATAAATACGTAGTGTAATTTATCTCCTAGAAAATATAAAACTTTAATAAATAGCTATTACTCTTGGTGAAATTATAAATACGTAGTGTAATTTATCACTTAGAAAATATAAAACTTCAATAAATGAAAGGGCAAATATGAAAAAAAAATTCAAACATTCTTCTTGAACTTTGAACAATTCAACTATTTTAAACATTGAAAAAAGCCTCAAAAATTTAATTAATTTGAAACAAAGGGAGCAATATCATTAATTATCACAAGACAACGCAGAGTTTCTCAATTCTTTAACAATCAAATTGCAATTTCCTTTGTATAATTTATTACAAAGACCTAGACATTACTTCTTGATTTATGAATTCTGATTTTTACAGAGTAAATATTTGCAAATCTTTTTTTTTTTTTGAATATTCATAACACAGAATTCCAGAACTCACGTGTTTGGTCAAAACCTATGCACTACATCATAATTTTGATTAAATAGTTTTGACCTAACCCTAGATTTGTGACAGGATTCTAATTGATATGTACAAATTCACATGAATGTAATTAAAGCTCTTGCCTGTATCTACACAGAAAATATCAATTGATATTATCAAATTAGTCAACACTATCACTTCACTACTTAAAATATCTTAACACTAGATTTTAAAAAAAGATGGAATGGTCTTTTTCATCCCTTCTTGTGGTTTGTTGTTTTCTTTTCTTTCTAGGGAACTGTGTCTAGAAAAGTGATTTCTAAGAGAAGATTTAGCTGAAACTTCCTAGTCACTGTTACCAACATTGAAACTTTGCCAAAAGCAGAAGATCCATTGCCTAAGCTTTAAGTTCTCCCAGTGTTGAATGAAAAACAATCTTGCTCCCCAAGTGATTCCTTTCCAATTTCCAAGAGTATAATGTCTTAATTTTGTATTTCCAAACCTGTTATTGGGATAAAATTTCTTGCAAGCACTGTCAAATTTCATAAAATCTTGATTAACATCTCAAATTAAAGCGCTATTAATTTGAAACAAAATTGGGCTTCTTGATAAAAAGCAGTAGTAATAGCTAGAGCAAAATTCTTACAATTTGCTTTCTGAAGACAAAAGCATAGTAGTCCCTCATTACTTCATAATAAGACCAAGATCAAAACAAAGTACACACCTTTAAAAACAATTTACATAATACTACAGCTGCCTGTATTTTCATCACTAAACATATGAGTAAAACCATCATGCACTGGAGCTCCCATAGGTGGTGGTGGGCCGTAACTCACGGCCGGATGCGGCCTGGCGTACATCATCGGATGGGCACCGTACATGTCATATCCGGCAGGCCGCTGCTGGTTCATCATCATTTGTGCCATGTACTGCTGTTGGCTATAAGGGTTGTCGCCACCCGGTCCCATTCCCATCCCCGGATATCCACCACCACCACCGGCGGGTAGTCCTTGAGCTGCCGCCATATGGCCCATCGGATGGTGGCTCATTGGGCCTCCACCTTTTTGGCCCATACTCATCATACCATGTGGCCCTTGTTGCATACTGTTCATCATTAGGCCTCCATCCATCTTCCCCCCTCCTTTCTGAGCTGCTGCTCCCCAATTATCATTATTTTTACCTCCATTATTGTTAACTTTACCATTTTTACCGTCTGGTAAACCGTTTTTACCGCCATTTTTACCACCACTTTGATTCTGGTTCCCTCCTTTCCCCTGTTTTCCTCCATTATTGTTTTTACCATCATGATGATTTCCAGCCATACCCTTCATTTGTACTGGAATTTCACCTTTCTTGCCATTTCCACCATTATTACCCAGCCCACGAGGTCCATGACCATCCCCACCCCCCCACTACCCAGGCATCATCTTAGAAGGTGGAGGACCATCATACTCATCATCAGATTCATCATCGAAATCATCAGATTCATCATCAAAGTCGTCATCAAAGTCATCCTCAGGCAAATCAAACTTAACAGATTTTTGATCTTTGGGATTAGGAACATTGGGCATCTTGAAATTATCCTTTGACCCTTTGAGATTCTGCATCATCTGAAGGAACTGTTGGGCATTTCCCTTTGGCTGTTCCTTATTTCCTCCTCCACCACCACCACCACCCTTTTGAGCTTTGTTGTCCTTTCCACCTTTAAACTTGTCCATTTGCATGTTCATGAACTGATTGTTCATCATATTGAAATTAGAACCTCCCTTTTGTCCTCCTCCCCATAGCTCTGCATGTTTCCCTGACTTCACTAGCTTCTTTATCAGTGTTGATGGCTCAACATTTCCTGTCACTGTAACTTTGCTTTGGTCTGAATCTATCTTCACTGTGTAGACTCCTGTTAAAAAAAATAAAAAAATTTAGAAAAACAGAGACATCTAGTCTAGGACCCCAAAGCATGTGAATATGCCATATAACTATTTTTTGTCTAGATGGCTGCTAATTTAACATGTGGGGGGGGGGGGGGGGGGGTGGGGGGGGGGGGGAAGTAACTCACCTTCAATCTTTTGTAATTTCTTCTTCACCTTCTGTTTGCAGCCATCACAGTGTATATTCACTTTAAGAACACAAACCTGCAAGAAAAAAAACATCATAAGGTTCAGAAAACAGAAAAAAATGAGATACCAAGAAATCCAAAAGAAAAAGAAAACAGGCATAAAAAATGAGTCTTGAACAAGTCCAAAGGGAAACAGAGAGAAATAAAAGATTAAAGCTTATATATTGACAGTATGAAACTAGTAACATACTACAACTTGCATATTTACACTGACACAAAATCCAAACAAATACTGTAACTGAGTGAGCAGAAATTAGTCAAACTCATACCTGAGTCTTCAACATTTCTTGTTTATTCATTCTGTCAACAGTTCCAGAATATCAAGAAAATACCCTCCAAGCTCAAAGAAAGAAAGAAAGACTTGTTCTTTTTGTACTAGCAGAGAGAGAGTGAGTGTGTGTGTAGTAGTAGTAGTAGTTGAAGATATGAGGTTTGAATGTTGGTTATGCACTTAAAAGAAAGTGCAAAAGAGTTGCTGAGATTTGAAGAGGAAGAGGGGAGGAAGGCGGTGTGGTGTGAGGAAAGTAAAATATTGTTTAAAAACAAGTCGGTTTAGGTTGATGGGGGGTATTTGAAGGAAAAGAAAATAAAGTTAGCTGTCACAGTAAAGAGTAATGTCGGCTTCATGTCAAAGAAGAGAAGACACTCATTGCTACTGTTCCTAATACAACTTGGTCCCCTCTGCTTTTTATGATGAAGCATCAACTCTTCCTTCTTCCCTTTTCTATTACTCCTCCTCCTCAACAAAAATAATTTAGTTTACTTTTACTCCCTCGTAAGCTTTTGGACAAAAATCTCAAAATAATCTTTCATCTTTCGATTATGACTCAATTATTCTTTTGAGTTTTACCTAGAGTACAACGGTTGACACCATTTTGAAAAACTATTATTTTGATTACTGTTTGTTAAATTTCATTAGTTTTTTTTTGTTAAATATTGATTGATTTGAATTCATATTTTTCGAGCTAAGATAGATCCGAT
>DF357405.1:38909-75605 GCA_000787875.1 Solanum virginianum | reverse complement strand
AGAACTGCAAAATTGATATACACACATATATATTTACGCACACATGCACACACAAAAAAATTATTATAGCAAGCTGAATATTTTGCTATTCTCCATGTAACTAATTATACTTACTACTGGTAATTAGTTTTGAGGTAATTTAATAATTTAAAATGTTATATTTTTTTTTAAATTCCCAGTATATAAGACTCAAACATTCATGCAACTTATGAAACTTGCGTACATACTCAATTACCAGTTATTGTGATTTTTAAAGTTCGAATTTTTCTTTTCTTTTTATAAAGTATTATAAATCATTCCTGTTTTAAAATATAACAGGTTAATTAATAAGAATTTGACTAGTGAAATTTTTATTTCTCCGTCCATCCAACCCTAATTGGCTCGATTGACTAACTTTTATAATAATGCCCACCTTAATCAATCAACAAGAATTGTGTGTACTTATTAACTATCAACTGACTAAGTTAAATACCTAATATATATTTTAGTCTACTTTGACAAAGAAATTTTGTGATTTTGACGTCCAACTCGATTTCATATAATAAACTTGCACATGAGAAAGTAATGTATCATTGCTTGGCTTGCATTACTTGAAAATGTTCCTCATGTATATCCTAAATCTTCGTATTCTTTTTATTATTATATAAACAAAGGTTGAAAATAACACTTCTTGCAAAGTTCTAATGAGTCTAATGATACCGTTTTACTCGTGGAGCATAAATTTCAAATAAAAAGTCTTTTTGTTCCCATTAAATATTATTAGCAGAGATTACACAAATCTCATACTGTCTTAAAAGCTAATTACATCTATTTCTACTCTTTTTCAAATTACAAAAATTTTATAAATTTAGTAGAATCCGGATACATCACGTAAAGTAGTGTATCCAACCGATATACCACGTAAAATGATGTATCCGACGTCCCAATACGTCACATAAAATGATGCATCCGATCAATACATCGCATACAGTAATGTATAAAAGTAGAAGAGAGTAGGAATTTTTATAATTTTTTCAAATGATACAAAAATTTAAAAAATATGATAAATAAATTACGCATTTAGATAATTTTTCCATATTATTATGGTCCTAGACCTGTTGAAATACAAATTTTCTTAGGTTTAATGGGACCATTATGAACCAATGGACGTGTTACACTTTATTTTTTTGTCAACGTCAAAGTGTCACACTTTGACCTACATGATATTGATACGATATAAACTTCATAATCATTATGGTGTCAATAATTCCAAATAAAAAATTAACAGGATGGAACCATTTTCTATTAAATGCATTGTATTTATAATTTTATTGACATATAACCTAACTTTGATGGGACCAGAGTTTAACAATTGGTGATCAACTTGTAAGTTTATCACACCAGCAACGTAGGTCAATGAATTTCTTACTTTTGCTTTCTATTTTGTCTAAGTTGATTTGGTGAATAAAAATGCTCAATAAAGCTGCTTGATCTTGCGATCCCTTACACTCTTCAAACTTATTTACAATAATAATGCATTTATCCCGTCTTTTGTGCACTCTGTTCCAAAGAATAACTAGGATCAATTTAATCATATATATTTTTGTATTTCAGTTGGACACTATCCTTTTTTTATTATTCTCAAAAGGATAAAAATACGAGTCTTCGTTCCTATAGTTTATATGAATCAGGAGTCTTAGGTAGATAAGAAGGCTAAGCATATTCTAATGTAATATTATATTCCTATTGTGAATTTTTTATTTTTGGTGATGAAGGATGATATATTTACTAAATTAAGTTATTGATCCGTTCTAAACTAATAATCATACATAAAATGAACAATTCTTAAACTAAATGTAGAGTTTGGACCAAAGCTATTACATTCCCTCAGCTTCACAATGTTTTTGGATATGTATGTAATTGAATGTATTATGTCATGTTCAAATCTATAGCTAATTAGGTATTATATTGATGGATTTTTAAAAAAATATTGTTGCGATTAGAAAATCGAAACAATTTGTAATCATCACTAGGGTGTATATGTAGTGTATAACATGTATAGTAGTTAGTTTTTGCTATGGATTTTGTTGAGATGATGTATGTTTTGAGAAGAATATCAAAAAATTTGATTAGAAGGCTAATGCTAAATGGTCCCAACTTCGAAGCAAGAAAGTAAGAACTTAGTATTGAACAAAGAAAGAGACAATAGATCCAGCTGTGATTCAAATTCCTCTTAATTCAAATTAATATTTGATTAGAAGGCTAAATGTACCTGATTTAATACCTTCCAGGGCTTTCTGTGTGTCAGTTTCAATTTGTAGGATGGCCAGTTGAATATTGTGAAGTTTTCTTCTTACTTAAATTGCATTATTCCTCTTCCTAATAAACTTCTATTTATTACAACAAATTGGAAATTTCATAATATCGTCAGATAATTATAAAATGAATTTGTTCATCTTTCTATTGCAACATATGGTTACTGTTTCAAATACGCAGAAGTGTTCATTAGACAAGGAAAATAAAGTATTAAGCTTTTTAAAAAAAATTATCAATGTAAAATTAAATCTCAAATCTAACTCAGATCTTAAAAGTTGGCTCAAAAAAAGAGAATTGTCCAAACTTTATAAGGAATCCACCTGTCTTTTTAACCATTAAGGTGGGGCCTTTTATCATCCTTCACGATTAAAACCATTCGATCATGTTTAAATTTTTTCTATAAATA
This sequence comes from Solanum virginianum, assembly GCA_000787875.1. NCBI lineage: Eukaryota > Viridiplantae > Streptophyta > Magnoliopsida > Solanales > Solanaceae > Solanum > Solanum virginianum. The sequence goes on along the minus strand of DF357405.1, from coordinate 72,904 downwards.
ATTTTTGTCATTATTATTCCCAAAATTCTGTCTATAGTTTTTTTTTTTTTTTGATAGAAAGCTAGAGGACCTAGATAGGTAGAAAGAGATAATGTTGGCAGATAAATGCAGTGAATTGAAATGAGTTTTGTCCACAGACAGAAATTAATTTTTTGTCCTTTATTATTTCTGTCAGAGCCTGTATTGACTAGTTGTGGTATAAATGTTTCACACTTATTACTAATAGGGTTAAACATTGACAGATAAAATTGTAAATTGTATACTGTTTTGTACACAAATAGAATAAGCCACATACCAGAAAAGGCAGAGAGACAGTAGTTTACGCAAATTTCAGAAGTTTCATATGGTGATTACTCTAATATTTTTTTGTAACTTGGGTGGGAGATAAATTTTAAAATTAGGAAAAATAAAAAAGGACGATAAAGCATTATTGAAATATATCTTGTTAAATTTAAAGAGACGAAACTAAAATGGGACACCAAATCCAAAAACCAATCTTCATACCTTGTCTGATATAGACAAGCACTATAAGTCGAGAAATAAAAAAAAGTATTAGGGTTGGCTTCGACAATGATATGTTTTTTTTTTTTTTCTATGTTAAGACTTTTTTCTTTAATTAATATTTGCTTTGTTTGTATCGACTTTTATTTTTTGCAATTCAACTTTAGGTTATATGTATCTTTTATGAGCACTAATACAAAGTGACTGGAAATCTCAAATCATCAAAAATTTGAATAATAGAAAATAAATATCTAATATTTTTTTCTTTGTAAAAACAACGCAATTAGATAAACATATGATATAGATTTACATTATACATTTATAGTTTGAAAGAATAACAATTTATGGTAATAATTAGAGTTTTGTTGCTATTTTCTTTCTCCTCTCTCCCTCTCTCTCACTTCTCTCTATAATTTCTTGTCAGATATACAATTACATGTGTATATCAGTTGCGTATATGTAGTTATTTTGAGAAATATACATACTTAATTCAACAGATATACATATACAATTCGTCTCTCTCGCTCGCCTCTCTCCTTCCCCTCCCAATCTCGCTTGCCAAATTTACAAATACATAGTCTCTCTCCTCTTCTCCAAGTAATATAACCGAGATCATATCATGTAATTATGTAAAATATAGCTATTTGACCATATTAAATTTCAAGCCTAAGCTATTTATGAAAATTCTTTCGTTTTCTTTCTTATAATTTGAATTTGTGATCACATGATTTTCAACCGCTAAATCATACCATGGCCTTGTGTTTGGACCTACTTTGTTAATTTACCAAAATTATTGTTCTTCTTTCCTTGAAAGGCTAACCCCGTGAAGAAATTTTGGTTTCTTTTTGCCTAATTGCCCCCCTTTGAAAGCACCACTTTTTCTGTCAAAAAATAAAGAAGTTTGAATGGTGCCAAAAAAGAACTACCCACTCACTTGGACACTTCACCCCAAAACCCTAAAAAAACTTACTTTATTCAATTTGTGCTTTTTCAAACTATTGGTTGGTTTGTAAAATGGTTTTTGCTAATTGCTAGCATACACTAAAATCGTGATATTGGAAATCTTTCTTATATTGAGGTGAGACGAATGATTTCTCAACTCCAATAGTCTATTGGATAAATTTAAATATAGTATATGAGTATGTTTCTTTAACTTAATTGTAGTTTATACGTATATGTTTAAATTTGAATATAAATAAATAAATATATAAATTTATATAAAATTAAACAAATCGATATGTATGACAAATCATGTGAAATATGCTCAAACTTATTTGTATTATGTCATGTTGGACACCCGTGTTTGTTTATTAAATTTTATACAAGTATATGTGTGACTTGTGTACACAAAGTTGGAGAACATAGATGTCAGCACATATCAAGCTAAATGACATATTTATATATTATACCATAAACTTAAGATTAAAAAGGATTTATAATCTACAATATCTTTAATTTAAAATTACAAAATAAAAAAAAGTTATTTAGTTTTTAAATTTTGTATTAAGTTAAACTAATTAAAGACAGTTAAACTGAAGCAGAGGGAGTATGTATTATGGTATTGAGAAGTCTTGAATGGTTAAATGGATCAAACAATCATAAAATGATATATTTTAGTGGTTTGTCGTTTTGTTGTTTATTATAAAAATTTCTTTTCTACACTTAAATTGGGTCTTTGTGTAGGAGAAGAAAAGTTGTGCTTTTCATCGCCTTATTGAAGAAATTTTTAGGCTAACTTTGAAATTATCCGTTGCCTTTGAGATTACTTCTTTCTTTGATATAACCGGTCTTCTAATTTTACTCTTCATTTTTTATATAAAGTGAAAACTCTTTGAGTTAGGAATATAAGTGAATGAAGCATATATTGTTACATCCAATTCATTTAATATTTTCATAAATATCTGTTAAACAAGCAACAAAAATTAGATATAAACTTACAACATTGTAAATACAATATAGCAACAACAATAATAAACGCAGACCTTACCCACTACCTTAAAGAAATATAGAGGCTATTTTCAAAAAATCTTCGTCTAAAAGAATCGAGCCCCATAAGCAGAAGGTACTAGATATGGAAAAAAGGAATAGAAATGAAAAAGGAAAATTGCTAACAATGAAAAACAAATGATAATATGCAAATACGAAAAAAGTAAATAAATATAAGACAAATAATGACAATATAGAATGTAGAAACATAACTACTCATACTAACCTCCTATATCATCTGAATTTTCATCTGGATTATACAAGATTTAAATATCATCATGTGAAAGTAACATTATTATTAGCATGTCCTCAATCGAAAGCTAATTGCGAACTCAAAAAACACATCAATACATTATTTTTTCTTTATCCCTATTTCTCTCTTCTTTTTTTTATTTCAAACTTAGTGTTTGCTAAAAACGTTAGTCTAATTGTTTAGAATTGCTCACCGTTTTAACATATTCCAAAGATATAAGATCATTTTGAAAAGTAAAAGTGGCTTAAATAACCACCAAAGGATATAGCGCAACGCATGAGATTGTTCCTCTTTTAACTAGAGGTCTCGGGTTCAAGCCCCGGGAATGGAAAAATTCTTGATAGGAACTGCTTCTCCCAAATGAGACTCTACGCGGCACGAATCTCGATATAATCAGAGATATGAACATCAGACGAGTGGGAAAAAAAAAGTGGCTTAAATATGCGTTGTGACAAAAGTTCAAAACTGTGAGCTAGCACACTACTGAATTCAAGTTAACTTCTCTTTCAAAAATATACTCACGAAGGCAATTTGCAATATCTTATACATCTCATAATAGACAAATAAAAGAGTTAGGATGACAGAAAGGATGGATCCATAACCAATATTTTGAATAATCATAATAATTAAGTGCATGTAGTTCTATTATATCTAATTTGAAAGCAAAGAAGGAATTATTAGTAGATAATTCAATGTTAAAGGTAAGCTTTATATGAATGAAAAAGTGATGGGGAACAACTTCCTGTGGACTGAATTATGATGAATTTGAAATATTGCCTTTATTTTACTCCTTTACAAGGCTTAGGCGAGCAATCCTAGGATAATATCGTGGATCCCCAGGACATTTGGCACTCGAAAAAGATTTCGTTCACTTTTATTTGTTCCTAAACTATATAAAATTGAATAAAAATATTTTTTCCGTCAATAATTTGATTCAAAAATACTCCTACCTTTAATAATTTGATTAAAAGAAATACTCATATAGACTAAAAATACCCTTTATTTTTATTAATTTTTCTTTTTAATCACATTCATGGGCACAAAATTTGGCAAAAATAGTTTAAAATAAAAAATATATTAAAAGTGTCGCCTAACGTTACAAATTGGTTGTCGTGAGTGTTAGACATAGGCAGGAAGAAAATACAAGTGTAAAGCATGTCAAGTTGACATTTTTTTTGTTGTATGCGAAACAATTTAACAGAAAAAGATTTTTCGCAGGTGGACACTTAATACGTGATACTCCCTAAATAATGACATATTTCTTGAAAAAATATTCAAGAATAAAAATTAAAGGTTGTTTTTTTATTAATATATTTTTTAGTATTTTTTAAAATTATTTTTATCTAATTTGATTTGACATAAAATTTTAAAAAGTAAAAGAAAAAATTAATTTGAATTGTGTAATATTAACATGTTACGTGAAAAGTTAGAATTAAAAAGTTACTAGAAAAAGGGTACTTTTTTCAAAAATAAAATTAAAAAAAAAAACAAATTAAAACAAAGAAAGTAGCGATATGCTTTATATCATGTATCAAAAAATGTTCAAACAATTCAAATTTGAAGGGGATAGAGGTGCTCCATAGGTACAAGTCTGAATTTAACTGTCTAAGTTAATTATGTGGATAACTTTAACAAGACGTTGATACTTAAAAACAGGGTGATATTACTCTTAAAACTAAAACACTAAATATTTAAGTATATCAAATAATAAATTACTTCTAAACTTAAACAACTACTTATTTTTTAAAAAAATTATAGTAATATCAAATTGACGTCCAACACCTTAAACGTGCCATTGCCATGGTTTTTGAGAACAATTTAAAGCATGAAAAGAATAGTGGTTTAGGTACCATAGTGGCTTGTCCAATTATCTATATATATAGCCAAGTAATTTTTCACGTATCGTCAAAGATTATGATTAAATATATGTATTCTTTTAACATTTAATTAGATGTCTACAATTCCATTCTAATATAGAATTATCTCTGAATTGGGATTTGCTGTCACACAATTAAATTAATCCAACCCAAAGAGGGTATTGTAAAAGGGATGGAAAAAAAAGTGTCCATCAACCTTAGAACGTTAATTAATCATTTGACTAAGAAAAAATATTGGTTAATAAATTCTGCTGTACAATTGGCCGTATATTTAGCAATCAAGAATGTTTTGCAATCAACTAGTCAAAGTCGTAATGGAATTGATCAATTATTTTCATAAAATTATTAAAAGCAGCTACTCCAAGTTGTTAAATCAAGCAAAGAGTTAGGTGTAGAATGACTAATTTAGTATTTTGGAATTTCTCTCTATTTATTTTTACTTGTCTAGTAAAAAATTCAAGAAATTTAAGTAATCAATATGCAAATCCATGCAGAAAATTTAGGTGCATTCACTTTCATATTTTGGTTTGAACATTAGGAAGGAATAAAGTTTGGCATGTTAGGAAAAAAATATTGAATTTATTGCAATGGTTCCAAAAGTGGAAGTCAATTTTAGTGATAAATTTCTATATTTAGAGAAAGGTGATTTATTATCCAAGTGCACAAACGGAGAAAGAGTAATACTAAACTTATAAAATTATTGTTTTTTCTAGAAATTTGTGAACTAATCAAGCATTCAGCTAGGATGTGAGTTGAATTTAATAACTTTGATTTAAAATATGCATTTACTTCAAAATTCATTAAATATATATACATTATTAATTTATAAACTAGTAACTTAAAACCTAAAATAAACTTAGAATCCTAAGTTTGTTTGTTCAATCAATCACAAGATATTAGGACGAAAAGGTCTTATTCTGCTTTCACCATCCTGTACAATTGTATTGGTTTCACTTTACATCAATATGGCAGAGAGAATATCTGGAATCTATTCCCTTGCTAGCAACAAACAAAATGTTATCAATAATTACGATTGTGATAGATTGGTAAGTATATATTAATCATTAATTAAAGTCTTGAGTTTGAGTTTCCTTGGAAATGGAGTCAACTAAGACTACAAAGCTTGAATTTAGACGAACTCCAATATCAAGAGGAAAACCATGCAAACTTCTGTTAATTGCAGATAGCTATTTCCTTAAGTTTGTCTCATAGTTAACGATATAACGTTATAGTAAGCAGAGACAATTACATATAATTAAGTCTATCCTTAATAATAAAACGAGAATAAAGAATCTTTCAATAGAAAGCGATTTACTCTTAGTGCATTTGTTTAGCTCAAATCTAAATTAATCGTTCGAGATGATTAGATTTTTTCAAAAAGAATTACAATAACTAGTGAAAATTCTGTCAGTCATTTTTCAATTCAACTTGATGCAAGGTACTACTAGTCATGCCACCTTGAACCTCAACTTTATACATTTTTTGGTTTTTCACTTCTCAATAATTACTCCAAAGTTTTCAAATGAATAGAGCATTATGCCACCAAATTTAACTTTCCTTTGGCCCATAAGAACTGGAAGCCCCATTAATTAAATTATTGATTTTTGAGACGAGGATTTCTCGGAAATAGTCTCTCTATCTCCATGAGATCGTGGTAAGGTCAAGTACATTTTACCCTCTCCACACCCCACTTTTATGAAATCTCATTGAATATTTTATTGTTGTATTATCACAATAATGTGAGTGATATTGTAGCTAGTATGGGTACTAATCATGTTCCCTTGCACTTCATTATTATAACAGATAAGAAAGTGGAGGGGGGGAGGCCCCATTGAAGGGACTAGAGAACAACCTACAGTCCAATTCTTTCCTTTGGAGTTACAATTAAAAACAAATCATATAAATTTAAAAAAGGAAAAGCCAGCTATTCCTCCATCAATAATTGACGTAGTAGCCATGTGCAATAAATAGGTTTTGACATAATTTATTGATGGTACTTTTGGTACTTGAAAGCTCAGTATCTTCTTCTTTCTCTGTTTTGTGGGATCCGCCTTCTCATTTTTATGCAAACCAACATACACTATAATTGAAATTGGAATAAAAACAGAAAGGAAAGAATTGAAATATTGAACTCGAATTGAAATAATTAATTATGTTGATTTTCATATAAAATCATTGTTTTAAATAATAAATATTGAATTCGTATGAATCTCGATTTAGCGGAGCTAATATTTGTGGACAAATGGTGTAGGAGTAGACGCGTCTACTGTTGTCGGGAGACAACTTCCTTGTTTGCCTCACTGTTGCCAGTTCCAACTTCACGCCAGTCCTTTTGGATCAGGTTTCCTATCACTATCAATGTGGAATCTATTTTATACTATTATTTTATTATTACACAATTGTGCTTAACCATAGAGTTCCATGTTACTCCATATCCAATTTTACCCAAGTACAAAGTCTTAAAAAGAAATAAAAATATATAGAGGAAAAAGTATTATTTCTCATGTTCTATTCAATTTCTTTTTTCACTTCGTTCGAATAGTAGTTGTACCGTACAGAATTCTTCTGTTTATCAATATCACTATGTTCTTTATCGACTCATTTTATGTGACACCTTTTGAATTGACACAGTATTTAAGAAGAAAAAAAACTTTTGAAACATGTGATCTATAATCATTCTCAGATATTTTTGTGGTTGAGAATCATTTTATTAAAGGTAAAAAGGAAATTCTAAAGTTAAATTATTTCCAATTAGAGTAAGCAAACATTTTTTTTTAGGACGGACCAAAAAGAAAATACTGTCTCATGGGATAAAGGGAGTACTATTATTTATTGTTATAAAATCTGTATAATAATGTACATAAATAGTATAAGAATTTGATAGATAATATAACTGATTATTAGGAATTTGAATATTTAGTTACCATAGTTTATTTAGTTACCTTAGTTAGTTTGTCCCTCCATGTATTTATATCATTGTTCTCTTTGAATAATAGACAAGTTATTCTATCCATGTCTTATCAATAACATTTATGTTCCCTTCATCAGTTCGTCTATTGAGCTACTTAGTTCCCATGATCGAGTATACTTTATGCTCTAATTTTACCTATGTTAGAAAAAAAAAATGAACTGCTTTCTACCCTCGACACCAAACAGAACTCCAAGTTGAAGCACGCCGTCAAATTCAAGGACGAATTTGCCTCAAATCATTTTGACACGAAATGCACTCGTCGTTGTATGTTGGAACTCCATTGATGGACCATATTTGAAGGAGAAAAGTATGAATAACCGAGGATAAGACTAAACAGTTTACAGTATAGGACAAATTGCTCCCGTAATGGATAAGCCAAAACAATAATTTGAGCAACTCATATGCCCACAAACTAATTAATTCAAACACCACATGTTTTCACGTGGTGAGTTTATTTATGGCAAAGCTATTCAATGATAACTCATTAAACACCATATTAATCTGGCCTATAAGGTTATATTATTACATAGATGCACTTGCAACCCATCTTGGAGGCAAAACTGTATCCTTTGTGGGACTACATTCATATGTTCCTTTTTCCAATAGTAGTGTAATATATTGTTTTACCGTATTGCTGCGTTATGCTAGCTGTGCTATTAGGCTATAGCCGTAAACTTTTCACCTCACCCTTGTAACAAAAAAAGTCTCTATAGTCTATAGTACTGCAACACTAGCTATACTTTGGAGACCACAGAGCAAAAACTTTCTCTAGTTTTCCAATAAAAATAGTACTACGTAGTTTTTGGTTCTCGTTAATGTCTTTTCTCACACTAGTTATATTCTTTCCCAAGTTTGACTCTGCAGCTGAAACCCAAAAAAGAGGAGTGAGCAGAATTAAACTTGCTAGTATGTCGAAAGCACACCTTTTTCTCCTTTGGTGTCAACAGCATAAGAAACACGATCCATGATGCATCAAAGTTCAAACCTTGGGATCAGCTCCATTGATTCCATGGCCACTTTTGCTTTAACGTCATTCAAAATTGTCTCCCCTTCTACACAAGACCCAATCCCTTCCCATTTAAATTTACTTTTCAGACAATGTTTCAGCCTTTTGTCTTCTCAAAATCCTAGTAGAGCCAAAGCCTAGATTCTTCATGTGCTTTTTTCTCCACTTTACTTGCAGTACAAATATTCCCACCCCTTTTTCTACATCACACATGAAAAATGGGAAATACAAAAGAAAATAAAAAGGGAAAATACAATGGGGTCCTCATGCCATTTAACTCAAGAAATAAAGAAAAGACATAATTAATCTACAGTTTTCCTTTAAGAAAAAGGTGAAAATTTTTGACAAAAACTTGTAGTATTCAAAGTATTATTTACAATCTCTGTGCTATACCATAACAAGCTGGATAGTAGACCAAAAACACAAACCTTGGACTTGTCACAATTCTGTCTCACAATAACTCAGCTTACGATGCCGCTACAAAGCAGAAAAGGAAAAAAATAGGTCAAGGTTGAAAAACAGAGCCTCTTACATCACTCATTAGATACTGCATAAAATTTTCCTGTTCATAAGAAATGTTTAGATAAGGTTTGAACCCATTAAACGATGAACTCTATCATCTAGGTTTACCTTCGTTGACCTTAATCTCCAGAAGCTCCTCAATGGGCTGGCGGCATATGGGGCACTTATTTGATTGATGCCTCAGTTCTTTGGCGCACTCAGCGCACAAACACTGCAAAAGTGAAACACCAGACTTAGAGAAAGATGTTAAAGAGGAAAGAAATTGAGAATTTAAGAGAAGTCACAACTATTAAACAAGAGAACTTCCTGCTAGGATAGTATACTTGAGATTTCATTTCTTGCTTTCCTATGTTTCTTCATTTTCATTTTTTATTTAATATAAAGGCAATTTAAGAAGTTCCCACACAGGAGAGATCAAATGATGGAATAAAGCATTTTCAGAAACTACATACACAGCTTCAGGAGGACATTCAACAGTCGGCAGCTAGCTTTCAGTACCTCTGTTTCTAAAAACATGATATATCTTTTCCACTTCTTGTGAATATCTAATGCTCATAAAACATGAAGTTCATTTCTCTTCCTTCTATTTATGGTGGGGGTGGACAATGCTCACCACTCCTTCCCTCCCACTTATGCCACATAATATATCAAACAACAAAGTTTTGACAAATTATTATCCTTGAATTTATTAACATTCTAAACAAAGTAGTGAAATTCTTTAAAGCTTTTTCAACGAGGAAAAAAATGCAGAGGTAACATCTTCTCAAACTTGATCAAAAACATTTGCACCCCTCTAAAAATCTCAGGCCCTTATCCCTAACTCCAGCTCTAGATCAACCTACAATAAAATCTGGATTCCAATATGTTACAGGGAGTCCCAAGTCTGCCAAATTGCAATAACATTTATTGATTTGCAGTTATTAAGTATTGAAGCAACACCTATAACCTAAGAGATCCATACAAAAATTTAAATACTAGATGCAAGACAACAATCAGTGGATGTGCTTTGGTAAATACCGGAGACATCAGAAATGACAACGTATTTTCCAGAAGTCTTCTATGTTATCAATATCAACATATAGCACACAGTATGCACCTGTAAATTCTATCAGGAGAAGAGCCTTCAATTTTTCCTTATTTTTTAATTTTTAAGCGGAACAGCTTTACACGAGTGTAAAATCTAATGATCTTTTTCAACAGGCTACTGATAAAACAATGGGCCAAGAATAATATGTACTAAATTATCTAGACTTATAATAGATTTTTTCCTTGACATATTGAGAAAAAAAAAAAGAGCAACTGTCAGAGTTGATGATCATACCATATGTCTACATGGCAAAACAGCCGTGTCTTTCGGCTCAGTCATGCAAATTACACATTCTTTTCCTGACTCATCATTGACACTAGTTTCCTCCGAATTGTTGATCCCATAAATCTCTCGCAATTCGTAGCGAACTCCTTCAATCCATAAAATCTGCTTGATTACTTTCACTTGAAAATGATCCTCATTATTTTTCACTAGCACAGCTTCAGTTATCTGTGAATGGAGAGATTTATCCAGTGATTGCCCATCATACTTATCATCAGGTGGTGTAGATGGCAGACATGACTCTGCTGATATAACAAGCGGGAAAATTTCTTCCCCTTGGAGTGGCTTTGATAGGTCATCGGCATCAAAAAAGCCCAGGTCAATTCCAGTTCCAGAAGGCTGGCAAAACTTTTGGCCCAGTCCTTTTCTAAATGGTATTTGAACAGGCTTGATTTCAGGATATACTGGACTGAATTTGCAGTTGGCCCCTTCCTTAGCAAAGTAGAAAATGGTGATACTGCAGTCAAAGAACAAAAGAAAATAAATGAATTTTATTCTTGTCTAACAAGTGTTATTCCATGAAGCATCAAATGAGTGCCAACCAAGGATAGCATAGCGTCAACACCACTAACAAAAGTATGAAGAAGCAATCATTGGAACCAAGAAATCTGTGTTACTCAGCAGGAGTTCGGATTTAAAGGTCGGAATATTCATCACACAAATTTTAGGATTCGGGAGGTATGGATCCGACTGCAGATATGGGCGTGGGGTACAACCAATAAATGTACATATCACATACAACGACATGACGGATTGGAAAGCACTTTTATCATAAATACTCATGGATGGGGGGAGGTACATCCGGTGGAGAGATTGAGTTTCACATAATCTCTTTAGATTACGTACAAACCAACCATATAAAGCTTCTTGGTAGTGTAACTTGTTTTAATGATCATCTTCAACTCACTGATATAATAACCAACCAAATAAAATAACCCTTAAACAAAAGAAACTAAGGAAAAGAAAATGAGTTGATATAACCTCAGTTGGTCAAGAAGGATATTGTAAACGCCACCATTACTAATTAAATTAGTTTTTCATTTGATTATCTTTTCTATTCCTTTTGAATCTAGTCTTCATAGAGGATTATATTTGCTGCACTTCAGAAATTCGAGTAAAGAATAGCAGGTTGTGAAGAGACCTTAAAGTCACAGTTGACAGAAAGCACTAAATACCACCAACAAGATGTAATACAGGTCTGATATTTTCCCACTGACCATTTTAACTGCGGAATTTCAACTTGACAACAAAAAATAGTTAAAACTTTTTAACTAATCAAAGACCAGTCCATACTCATTGGTATCTAATAATTGTTTGTCTTTTAATTGTTGAATTTCTTCATAACAATTTTACTTGTTATGTGTTTGTTGACTTGAAGTGAGACATAGATGGTTTGGGCATGTGAAGAGGAGCGTCAACGCTCCTGTTAGAAGGTGCGAGAGATTGGATTTAGAGGTCATGCGGAGGGGTAGAGGTAGACCGAAAAAGTATTGGGGTGAGGTGATTAGAGCGGATATGCCGCAGCTTCATATCACCTAGGGCATGTCCTTAGATAGAAAGGAATGGAGGTAATGTATTGGGGTAGAAGGTTAATAGGCTAGGAGGATTAGTCGCGTCTTTATGTATTATGTTGTTGCTACCCGTCATTTATTTTGCTACTTTTATTGCATTTATAAAATTGTCAATTGCTTTTCATTCTAGTTGCTATTCTATATCTAGTATTTTTCTACTTTTGGGGTTGATATATTTGAGTTGAAGGTCTTCCGAAAATAGACTCTCTATCTCTGTGAGGAACTTGTGGAATTTCACTGGGTACGTTGTGGTTGTGGTTGTTGTTGTTGTTGATGTGCTTGTTGACTTGACACTGAGATAAGGCATTGAAGTTCAACTAGTCTAAAATATCCTTAGATAATCTGAAGTTCTAGAGAAATTTCATATAGCAACAAACTCTATGTTAAGTTTGATTTGTGCCAATCAAATCAAGATTATTTGGAGCTAGAGACTCAAGGGATACATGCTATCTCCAAGAAATCCATTTCGATGTACTAGTTCATTCCCTTTTGTTGCTAAAATGGTTAGTGAATAATAGATTCCAATTTGTTAAGTATCTTCAAATTAGAAAGCTTCATAATCTGTATTTTTTTTAAATTAAGCTTCACAATCTGTATTCAATAGTCCCAGTATTGAGTAACGCAAGATACATACTAATAAGAGGTACAACATAGTCAATGTCAGCCTAGGTTTATCTTCAAAGGAAATAGCCCAAGATTGTAAAAGAAATAAGGGGAAATAGAACACCTCACTAGTCGTTAACACATTATTGACCAACAGTTCAGCTCAGTGAGGCTCATCAAATTAGATAAGTGATTATTGTGGAGACCATGACCAAAGAAGTTTTATCTTCCAAAGTTAATGGCAAATCTTCTAAGCATTCTCATGTAATTTTTCCCATACAAGACAAAGCAATGAAAAAGGCATCCTCAAAAATAACTCACAATACCTTCCATTATACTTTTGTCAAGCCTTAGAATTGGACTCTCACCAAGACTACTACAATATCATTTCAGTGATCAACAGAAACAGAATAACTTGCGTCTAAATACCTCGCAGTAAAATCTTAAAATAACCAGTTGGATACAAACCAATCACACAAGGAAGCCGACAAAAGTGCATATAATGCAAGATCCCATACAACGTTAAGGAAGTCCAATAGATAAGTATAGCACTACAAGTAATCAAGTATTTGCATGGTGATCGTTGCTATACCCAATAAAAACTTGGCCAGGTGCTAAGGAAAGAAATGCAAATAACAGCAAAGAAAGGGAATTGTTTATCTGATCCTAAGAGAGCATAGATGACTCAACATCATATATATTCTGGTTTGCAAGATTAGGCATTTAATTAGATGTGATTCTTTTCAGACACATAGAACAACACTTAGCAATTGACTTTTTCCCGAACAATCCAAGATTATCAGGCTTACATAGCTTCATAGACACGACATAATCCTTATATCCCTGAGTTCTAAGTTCACATAAAATAGAACCAAAATCTGTAACTATGGAAGGGAACATAATTCTTACCGATACCACAACAATCCATCAAAACAAGTTAACAACAGCCAATTTATAAACATAATTTTAAGCGTGCAACATTTTTCCAGCTCACTTCATAAGATCAGTTACAGATTACTCAGTCATTTTCAGATGAATAAACTTTTAACTCTCCATTGCAGGTTCTTCAGCTCAATGGCATGATAATTAACTAAAAATAAATAAACCATGAAATCAAATCAAAAGATATGAAAAGGAACAAGGAGAAACATGATCAAGTACCTTCCATCAACAAGAGCATCGAAAGTAAACGAAACCAAATGGAAATCCTTATTGAACTCATCAACTTGAACCCTTATAGTATCCTTATGAACATTAACATCATTCTGAATCTTCTTTGCATTTTGGTGATCCACATACGGCACCGCGGGCAACGGCGGTGGAGGAGGCCGAAACCCACCCCATCCGTTATTACTGTGAGGATGATAATAAGTAGGATAATGATTTTGATAGACTACAGGCCTAGTGCCGTAACTGGGCTGAGTAAAATTAAAATGATAATAAGAATTGGAAGGAGGCGGGTAGTTGGGTGGAGGAGGAGGGGTTAGTAAAGGATAAGGATTTCGGGGAGGAGGAGGTGTTGTAGAAGTTGTAGGTAAAGAGTAGGTTGGGTGGGGAAGTGGTGGAGGGGAAAGAGAAGGAAAGGGCGGAGCAATAGAAGAAGACGGCGGCGGAGGAGGGTGGTGGAGCCGAGGATCTTGTTGCCTTTTACTCCATGAAATTCCCATTTTTTTAAATTTCCTCGGAAGAAGCAGAAGAAGAGTTTTGAAGGGATCAGCGAAAGAATGCGGGACCCACGCGGTTAAGCGAAGCTGTTGAAAATAACTTCAAAAGAAAAATCAATTTGCAACTTTTTTCCGTATTTTATTTTTTAATTTAAGATAATAATTATACTACCTTCAATGCGACATAATTTTTATTTAAGATCATAAAATTAAATTTTTTTATTTTTAAAATTTTATGTCAAATCAAATTAGATCATTCTTTTCAAAATGAAAAAATTAATTTTTATCTCAAATAATTTTTCAACAACTCATCTGATAAAATCTTCGTATCAAATATTATTTTTTAAAGTATAGCGTAATAGTCAAAGTGAAAAAATAAAAATAAATAAATAAAAATATTAACAATTGTCTCGTTTGGTATGAGCCTATGAGGTATAAAATACAATAATTTCAAGAATAATATATAAGATTATTTTATCTCGCGTGTGGTCGGAGGAATTAGATAATGTTGAGATTACCTATTCTATGGTTTATACCTTGATGATGAGATAAGTTATATGATGTAATAACTTATCTTAAAATAATTTATTCGAAATAATTAAGTTCGGAATGTCCAACCATTGGAATATCTTATTCCAATCAAATGTGACTTTTACTTGTCAAAGTATATTCATACTTTATTATTGTTGTACTGTATTTGTTAAGAGAAAAATTAAAATTTTCAAACCCAACGAAACTTCCCTTTTGGACTTTTTAATCCAACCAAACTAAAGGTTAATTTGTTTGGCTATTGAAGGCACCAAGTTAAATTAAAACAACATGAATAGTTTTGAAATTTCCTGTCTTTTTCATTTAATTTTCCCATGATTATGATGTCAAAAAAAGATTACTTTGATGTTAAGAAAGCTCTATATAGTTATTGAGTTATTTTGATTCTGCATCTAGAATACGTCATAGTTGTAATTTATTTTCTTTTCTTCTAGCAAGATCATACTTGTTTATAAGATATTGTTTACAGTTTAATTTTATAAATTTAATAATAAGTAATAAAACTTACATAGATATTGAAATTTTGTTGATTCTATAAGGCGTGCTTATTTTCAGTTAAGATTTTTGAAGCCTACTTTATTCTAAATCATGACTTATGCCTATATATTATATTACTTTAAGGAGAGACATTTCAAATATTTAAAATTAAATAAATTTTAAGAAGGTACATATCATCCTAGTTTGAGAAATATATCGGAGAAAAATAGTTTGTCAACGATGATTAATCTAATATTGCCATAATACCATCTTGATCAATGTCAAAAAAAAAAAATTACGGCAAATTGAGGGTCCTAGAAGCCTTTTTGGCATTGACTAAACTAAAGACATTGTTTACTTCTCATTAGATTTTAATAATTTATTAATCACGTTCATTGGTGATTTTTACGGTCTCGTTACCTAATTTTGCCATATAAATATTTGATCCACCAAGGTGTCAGAAAAACATTGACATTTAGAGAATATTTGGCACAAGAACAACTATAAAGATAATGTAATTTTAAAAGTGGATTTTGTTTGTGTGGAACGACGTGACATCGCGGATTAAAAAAATACGTCATAGCGGGTGTAATTCACGCGCTTGTACTGCTGGACAACTGTGTTTAATTATTCAGAAATTGATAAGTTGGAGTGCCTATTTGTGCACTTTGAAAGTTTGAGTTCCAACTTATAAATTCGCTCCAAGTTTAAAGTCAAAATTGAGTATTGTGCCATATTAATATTAATGGCTTACAAGATCATTTTATACTTGAGTAAATCCATTTTGGCAAAGTTTTTCTAAGAGCCACTTTAAGGTCCATCTTCGTAGAAGGATGAGTTATCCCCCAACGAATACTTCAGCCCATTTTATGTTACATGTCTTCTAGGTCAATTGGCCCATTTTTCATGTACCTTCTTAGTCATCCAAATTGACCCATTTTATTAACGGAAGACCAGATAAAAAATGTGCACTAAATTATTTGCCTCACACACATGACAGCTCATATAAAAAAGGAAAAAAAGCACTTTACCTCGAAAAGAAAAATTATTTATAATTACTTTTACTAATGATTGTTTGATGTCATCAAAGCATATATATATACTTTGACGATATTAAGGTGGAAGAGACAATGTTTCAATAAAAATATTTGAAACACCAAATTATTTAGAGGTAATTTCAAGTTGATCAAATTTGAGTAGTCAATATAACTGCGATGTATAGTTAATATTCATGCATAATTAAACTATATTTAGTATGTATATAACTCAAGTATAGATATTTTATTTTGTATGGTCCGAGTATAATTTTTTTGATTTTTGACAAGATATATTATACTATGAATATATATTTTCTATAATATTTGATTATTTTTTACGTAAATAAGATATGATTATTTTTCTTATGAAATAATTACTATTTTTTTATATATAAATTTGAAACTAGCCTTTTATTAAACAGCACCCTTCATAGTTTATTACCTGGTTGAGCTTATTTTTTAAATAACACAAATGATTAATATGGAAAACACACAGAAAAAAAAAAAAAAAAAAGACTGACTCCCCACTCATATTGAAAAAGATCAACTAAACTAAAAACAAAAATGGAAAAAAGAATGAAATTGACTCCCCACTCTTCTTATCTCTTTACTCAGAAAATATCTATCTCTTACTCTTTCTTTGATTCAAAATATGAAAAGTATGATTTAAACAACAACAATTAATCTTGGGCCAGATAGGGTAAATCAGTTAGTTGGCATTTAAAAGAAAAGTAAAAATTAGAGAAACACGGATTTATGTTTACATAATTTCATATAATTTTGACTTTTTAAAAAATTACAAAAATCTTTTAAATGATACAAAACTGCAATACTTATTGATACAAATTACAATCTCTACTTTTCCATGTATCATAGTTAAAATTCCTTAATGCTCCTACCTTTTCGACATGTATCACTAGTTTCATTTTCTGTATCAAAAAGAAAAAATTTTTGATAATTTAAAAAAAAATTAAAATTTAACGTTTGGTATAGAATTTGTGCGCAATGCCCAAAAGAAAATTGAACATACCCATCAAATATTCAGTTACATTAATGAGTAATTTAAAAAGTACGTATATAGTATCAAATTTTGGAGCCCACAGAATTTTGGAAAATTAATGTTTTTAACTATAATTAGCTTAGATTTGGGCCTAACTGGACCAAATCTATGTGCAACTTCTGTACCAGAAAAGTGTAACTACTATTATTGTACATATGAACTTTTTAAGTGATTTCCATATTCCTATAACACCCTTGAGGAGTTGGCTTAATTAATGACAAGTTATATGTACAATCACATGGATTCCAAGTTGATTACATAATACATATATTGGAAAATGTCAGTTTCTATTATTCTGCAAGATTATGAAATGTATCACGAGATTAAGTTCCAACCTAGACGAGTCTAATCCAAGTACGTGACAAAAAAATTAGTTGTACCAAATAGTTACATCAAATAATTAAATATATATAAGATTAAGACATGTCATTTCTATAAACTTGATAATTACCGGTTATGTCGCTTAAATTATATAGTTTGATGCAAGCATTGCGATGCCGATAATTATTTCCCTCTTGCTAGTAGACTACCAAATTAGAGGCAAATCGCAGATACTCCCCCGACTGTTATTAAATGTCAAAAAATTTTCAATTCGACTTTCATTTTTACTTGTTATTTTGGAGAAATCAAGATAAGACAATTTTTTCTTACCTATTTTAATCATAATTTACTTGAAAAATGTAGAAGTTTTTGAAAATCTTCAATCATCAATTCATCCTTAGATTACCTACACAATATTTCTTGAAAGAACAGAAATATTATTAAATCAAGAAACACTTTCACTTGCCACGTTGATAGTATTAAATGTATTAGAATTTGAATTGTGACTCTAATGAATATTTTTATCAATTAATAGTGATAAAATGGTGATCTCACTATACTAATCATTATTTTCTTAATAGACGTACGAAGCTAAAATTTGACATCTAATAGTAAACAGAGGAGGATTCACTAAATATGAAATATGGAAAGGCCCTGTAGATCCCTAATGAGGTTTCCCTGAAATCCAAGGCATATTTTGACCTTAAAATGAACAATAATTGCAGATCCCTTAGTTTTTCATAATTTTAGTATTCCCAAGTCAACATGGAATTATAGCTAACACATCCATGACCCTATACCATGGGTAAAATACATGTCAATTTTTCCATTTTATAATTTCTTGTCTTAGGTCCAAATTCAATTCAGATTTAAATCGATATCAATCAAGGGTGGAGAGATTACGACCATCATTACCGTTGGTCCTAATTGATGATTGCAGAAAGGAGGTGGATGGTAAAATATGGGCAGACATCAAGTTGATTTATCAGATACTAATAATTTGAGAGCCTCAATGAATTGAAATTGGGTGCTAGATGTTCCAAAAAAGTTGTTTCTGTGAAAGCAAGACAAAGACTAGACCTCTATATAATAACAAAAGAAGGGACAGAATGAAGTTCAAGAGAAACAATTATATGTGAGTGAATGAGTCATCATGTGACCATTGTATGTAGGGCAATATGACCTCCTATGAGGGCAAAATTTCAAGCAATCATCTTCATCATGTGGCTCTAAGTGCAACATCATGATCTACAAATTCAATATTATCATATTGCAACCTCATAGTTCTTTTCTCACACACACAAGAGAAACTCCATTTTTCTGTCTTTCTTGTTTTCTTTGTTTCAGTGATCATGGAAGATAGCCATCATCACTTGGAATCTCAAAGTCATAGAAACCACCAGCACAATGACATCCTCCCTTCAACATCCCTTCTCTTGATTATCGTTCCAATCATAATTATAATCTTGCTTGTTGCAATCTCTCTTCTCATTGTGATGCTTAAGCGCATACAATCCGCCAAATACAATGG
Organism: Solanum virginianum; assembly: GCA_000787875.1. NCBI lineage: Eukaryota > Viridiplantae > Streptophyta > Magnoliopsida > Solanales > Solanaceae > Solanum > Solanum virginianum. The sequence continues at coordinate 53,606 of DF357405.1, read as the reverse complement.
GAAGAATAGTTCAAAAAGCAGAAGTGTCGTCAACAACAGCAATTGTATCATCGACATCCACTCTAGCCCAGGTAACAACAATTTAAACTTGTTATCATTCATTCAGAGCTTTTCTATTTGGTGTGAAATCCAGGAGAGAATCAAGTATCATTACATAGAACATATAGGTTGAAAGAATCACTATATATTAACATATATTGAAGTTTTAGTTGGGAGATGTATCCTGATTTTAGCATATAGTTAAGAGATTAGAAGCTTTGGATGGAGCCTCACTCTTAACTCTTTCGGTGCTAAGTCAAAACGCACAACAAAACAGAGGGAATTTCCTAACAGTCTCCGTAGCCTCTCAAGGATAAGTAACAGACGTCTTTGCACAGATCCTTAAGACTCTACTTAACTTCTTCAAACACACATATTCAGTAGTACGGGCAAATGTTTCAAGATTTTAAGTATCAGCTCATTAAAATACAAATGCATTTATAAGAAACATCGTCCGCAATAATTTTATTTAATTTTTTGGTTGATATGACAATGTGATGGGCAGATGTAAAGGGCGGATGTCTGCCTGGACATGGAGGAAGTTCCGGGAGGATGGCAGAAACAAAATTGAGAGGAGTTCAAGTATTTACATACAGGCAGCTGGAAATGTCTACAGACAAATTTAGTGATGCAAATGTGATTGGCAATGGAAGTTATGGGGTTGTCTACAGAGGAGTCCTCATTGATGGAACTGTGGCTGCAATTAAAGTTCTGCAAAGGGAAGGCAAGCAATGGGAACGTTCTTTTCGACAGGAGGTCTGTCAGTACTTCATTTATTGCCTCTCTTCATCCACTGACATTGTTTCCCATTCACACATTAGTACTACTTACTACTACTTCTCTGTAAATTCTGTTTCAAGTCAAACTAAATCAAGTGAATTGGGATATTATCACTACTTCATAGAAGTAGAGAGATTGTTTCCTGGACGGAGGAAGTAACTTTTATTTATTCACCGTCTTGTGCATGTGAGGATGGGATTGGGTCGACAGAATAGTTTTACTTGTAAAAATTGCTGACTTTGAGTGGTTTGTGTGCTATATAAAAAAAGGTGTAAGATTTTAAAGTTGTCTTTAAAGATCACTCAAGGGTGAAATTTTTTTATTCCAGTAGGTGTTGACTTTTTTCTTTTTTAAAAAAAAAATTAGAAGCTTTTATCCTTGGAAAAGACAATGAAAAAAGGCCCTAGGATAACATGCACAGCATATACACACATGTGATAGTACTTTGGCAGCTTCTAAAGTAATTCAAGAATGTCAAATTGTCGAGCCATGATAACCATGTTTCTCAGAGCCACTATCTAAATAAATCCTGTGATTGCAACATTGTAGCAAGTTGGAATTTTATCATTAATTGCAAACGTGAATGTATTTTAGTTGTATCAACATGGACATTAAGGATTCGACCCTAACTTGTTTGTTAATGAGGGGTAATCTGTTTTGGCAGGTGGATTTATTAAGCCGCTTACACTCTCCTTACTTGGTTGAACTTCTTGGCTACTGCGCGGACCAACACCACAGACTCCTAATTTTTGACTATATGCCTAATGGTTCACTCCATCAGCATCTACACTCCAAGAACTCATTAAACTGGGGAGTTAGATTGAGAATAGTTCTTGATTGTGCTAGAGCCTTGGAGTATCTGCATGAACACACAACCCCATCAGTCATCCACAGAGATTTCAAGTGCAGTAATGTTCTACTTGATCAAAATTTCAGAGCTAAGGTGTCTGATTTTGGTTTAGCAAAAATTGGCTCTGATAAATTGAACGGTCTGATCTCAACGCGAGTATTAGGGACCACGGGATATTTGGCCCCAGAGTGAGTATACTACTCCAATCATCTGTCAATTACATTTCCATACTTGCTCAATTAATTCTAACAATCTTGCACATGGGGAGGCTTCAGTTTCTATCTAAGAACATTGTCGCTTTCTGTTATTTCTTCAAGAATTACAGCTGACACTGACATACTTTCCTAAAATCAAAATCCACTAAATGTGTGGTCCTCCACATCTCAGTCACTACAACAACTAACGTATTTAAGATTTTATGATCATTAACCAACTCAATTTCTTAAAACAGGTATGCTTCAACTGGCAAACTTACAACAAAATCAGACGTATACAGTTACGGTGTGGTTCTTCTAGAGCTATTGACAGGCCGCGTACCAATCGATACAAAGCGACCTCCTGGAGAACATGTGCTTGTCTCATGGGTCAGTAATTAAGTACTATAAAACGTCATATTAATATAAGATACAGGGTTTTAATTGAAACAATGCCTAAATCTGTTCTATGTTATTTTAGGCTCTTCCAAGGTTGACAAACAGAGAAAAAGTAGTTGAAATGGTAGATCCAACATTACATGGGCAGTACACCAAGAAGGATCTAATCCAGGTGAATGTTATAGTATTACAGCTAGTAATTTTTTATCCTCATAGAAACCAAATCTAACGTTTCTTTGGCAAAACAGGTAGCTGCTATAGCAGCAATGTGCGTGCAAACAGAAGCAGATTATCGTCCGTTAATGACGGACGTTGTGCAATCCTTGGTACCTCTTGCTAAGTCATACTCTTCAACACGCCCTGCCAATTCCTTCAGATGTAACCAGACCGCCGTGAGCCCAAGGTCTTAGGTGCAATTAATTCAGAATCAACATTATTTGTGATTCAGAATTTCAATTCCATAAAAGTTGTTTGATCACAAACATATTGGACAATATTGTACGATAACAACCTATAACATCTGTATGTATTTATAGTACCCTGAACTCTAATAAACAATTTAGTAATGCTTCATCATCTAGTGAGTCATAACAAACGCGATAGCTATATATGATCAAGTAGTTTTTTTTTCCCTTAGGACGTATGAAATTATTGGACAACGCCAACATCTGGCCCATGATGAGGCGCAAGTGATGTGGAGGGAGAACATGATCCAAGAGTAGATATTCATAAAATGGGCAAGACAAGAGAACATAGTACAAACGGGTCAGACTATATGAAAATGGCAAAAGTTAATTATAGTAGTAGTACGGATAGCAGATATTGTGACAATAAGAATACTGCTTTTAAACAGGATAACTAACTAGATTTATCATTTGGTATTCAGGAAACTTTTGTTGAATTTTGTGAAAGATGCTGGTGTATATGCATTTTATTATTAAGAAAAAATATTAAGTACATCTGTTAGTGGTACAAATTGTGGTAGAAATGATTATTAGTTGTTGTAACTTTTATGATCATTAGTTTCTTATAACTTAATGACCACTAGTGTCTTATAACTTACGTAATCACTAAGTTATGTTGTACCTCATTATGCGTTATAACTCATTATTCTTATTCATGACAAGTAAGAATTTGCTCACGCTATATATAGTGGTGGTCTTACTTTGTTTTGTGAAAGAAGAAGAAGTATAGAAGAAAAAATGAAAAGTGTGAATTATGCTGCAGTAGGCTTGAATCTCTTTAATAGAGCGAGATATCTGCGCCACAATCTGAATAAATTTTTATTCAATTTTTTTATCATTTTATTTTTAACTATAAGTTATTTTATCCATAGCATATTACACCTAACATATGGGTAACAAACTACAACTGGATTTACTTCTCAGACTACCTTGTTGCTTTTGTTTTAATTAAAATTCAAATTTAGATATCAGAAACTACACAAAAGTACTATGGTTGTGATTTTTCCTAATATTCTAGCAAACTAAACATTAGTATAATTTTAATATACTAGTCAAAATTCAAGTCGTTTGACTCTTCACAATCAAAAAGTTATAAATCATCAATCTCTAGCCATAGTTCTTTCACATATTTTGAAAAAAAAAATTATTAATATATCCACACACAAATCTAACGGGTGCATGTCTTGCTTAAAGAACAACAACAACATACAGTAAAATTCTATAAGGTCTGGGGAATATAAAATATACGCAAACCTTACAACTACCTCATAGAGATAAATAGACTGTTTTCGAAAGATAAATATTCTGCTTAAATGAGAAAATATTAGGTGTATATATATTTGAATTGGAAAAAATAAAATAAGAAAGAAACCTCAAATGCAGCGTATTAGTAGGGACCTGATAATGTTGAAGGTACACAAACACCTTTTTTTTCGCCCATAGAAAATCTACACCTTTCAATATGATTCGAATTTCCAACTAATATATGCTAAAGTAGATACCAATGGCTTGTCGTCTTACGTCTTATATTTAAGTGAATAAAAGTATGCTTCTTTTTTTTAATTAACTCATTAAATTATTTGATAAAACAATCACATACATCAACAGACAATTTTTTTAGTTTCTAATTTAATTCTAAAAAGCACGTTAAAAATACAATTAAATAAATAAAAATATTCTCTCCCTAGTCGCTTGATCTTGTAAATGATTCTTCCAAAACTTCAAATATCAGACATGCTAAAGTAATGCATGAGTGGTCTTTTAAATTTTTAGTTAGTAGTCTTCTTTATCATTGAAAAAAGAGGTTTCTGAATTTGATACTATAGGACAATTATAAGTTAGTAGCTTATAAATATGAATTTCTTGCTTGACTATAGCAGCCCACTAGTCTCATTATTGGGTATCGCATGGACAATGCATTAATTTGTTCTTTTTCATGAAGAAAAAATAAAATATGATGACTTTCCGAAAAGATTCTGATACAACTTTGTTCACATATTATTTTGGCATCTTCCAACTTCAAAGCAAAAAGATATTTATGTCTTCTTCAGTCTAGTCATTATTGAGATGAAGATACTTTTGCTAGAAAAGTATTTATAATTATCTCCTTTCAAAATAATCTAAGGTACATGCATCTCCTATAGGGTAATCCAGAAATTAGTTGAATTGTAATAGTGATTTTAGATTCAAATTTGACGGGAAGTATTTCTTTCTATGGAGAGGAGATTCTTTAGTACTGTTGATGATTACGTGAATTTATGAAGGAAATTGAATCTGATTACTCATGTGGGTCAATTTAAATTCATATTCATAAATAAATAATATACAATTATTATATATTTAATTTAGTAATAAAGGAAAAACGGTATAACTATTTGAAAAGCTAGCTATGTTTCTTTCAAATTATAAAAGATTTCTCTTTTAGAGAAACTATGGATTTTTTCCTAATAACAGAAAGAAGGAAACATAACTTTAATTTCTCTCTTCCCTCTTCTTCTCCTTTCTCCAATTTCAGAAAAGTTCTTACGAAGATTTTGTATTTAAAAAGCAAATAATTGTAACAGATACGCGATTATACACTGTACAACTATTTTCGTATAGCTCATCTTTGTATGTGATTTCACTATTTGACTAATAATGCAGTAAATTCAATGATCAAGCAAACTAAATAGTAATCGATTCATTAGATTCTTCCATTTGCAAGTCATTTCTGTATTTCTTAGATTGTTATCCCTTATTCCGTACCAAACGACCCTACTGTTTTGGTACAAAATTACACCTTTTGTGAAAGAGTTTTAAGAAAATTACTTTTTTTTAAAATATATATATATTCTTCTGGAAAAGGTTTAATTCATTGGATAATACAAAAAACAAATTATTCAAATTTGTTATTGATAATAAGGTTTAGCAAATCAATTATTGTTCCAATAAAAAATTGAACACTAAATATTTATAATATTTATATTTAAGAGTTAGTTAAAGTATATATTCATATGAAATTAAGAGTTAAAGTATATATTGATATGAAATTAAGAGTTTGAGATAATTGCGAACGAAAAACCACTTTGATCCAAAAGGGAGAGAAATCATTTTCACTTTTTTCATAGAAATATTCGTCACACTAGAAATAGAAATTAAACAAACATTTTGTTAAATACATAAAAGAGCCTAAAATATTTTAACCTACATTAATTGAATTTCAATCCAAATCCACCAATATTTTAGGTTAATTATAAATGCATCAATAAAATTGTGTCACATAATAAATGAAAATTTTAATTATATTTTTAAATATAGCTATCAAAAATTAGGGTATTTTGGGGCCTCTATGCTAATTGCTAACGCTAAGGATATTTTAGAATTTAAAGGTTAACAAAGAATATTTTTAAACTACTTTTAACAGTTCAAAAATATTTTATGCCTTTTTTCATTATTAATAACATTCTCTCTAAATAATAATTTTTGCCATACATAAGTCATGACATACTTAAAATCAAAGTTGACTTGAAGTTTATATTTGTATCTACCTTCAGGTTTGGGTAGGTAGCATGCATTGAGTGATTCTTTTTTAAAAAGATTAGGATTATCTAATATTTATTTTGAGTTTGACTAATTTAAATTTACATCAGAAAATTTTACTTCTTAATGGTATAACGCCATTCTTTAATATATCTTTCGTCCCATTTTATATGAGTAATTTAGCTTGACACGAAATTAAAAAAAAATTAAAATGTATAGTCCAAAATAAATGATAATATATATATATATTTTTATAAATTATTTCATTATGATAAAATTAATATATTAAAATTAAATTATTATTAAATATAAAAACATATCATTCTATTTAAGAACGGACTAAAAATAAAAGTAATAAAGTAACATATAGTACTGGCTATGTAGTAAAATGAATTACGTAAATGATGAAGTGGCTTAACCGTAATCAATTTATTTAGCGAATTAAACAATTAGCTTACAGCAGCAAACTGATTAGACAAAATATTGTTAGTTAGCAAAAAAGCTGACATGACGGATTAGATTGTCATTTGCACCGCAGAGTAGCTACACTTTTCTAGACTTTGATATAGAAAATAAATATTCGTCGATGTATTGTATTATATTATATTTATTAATTATAAATTTAATGCATTTTAGCGGTTTGTTCTTCACAATTAATACATTATTCTATTCTGATGAAAAAATATTTAGTTGCCATAATTAATAAGAGTAGAAAGGAGAAATAACAAAATGTACCTAACTGATTATCGATAAGGATACTTGAGAGTTATCAAAACGTTGCACGCAAAAACCTTTAATTTTGTTTGATAGAATAGCTTTTTGGGGACCACAAATACATGAATTATTGCTTTGGTGGCATGCTATGAATTTTTGACAAATAAGGGTATTTTGTTAGCTCACCTATGAAATCAATTGTGGAAAATTAAAGGAAATAATATTTGCATCTTTTTTATCTTATCTTTTCCGACTTTGTTAATTAGGATAAAAAGATTAATGAAACAAAAATGCTCAATAAAATTCTCGATGAGTTTTTTGGATTCTTTACACATGCCTTGGGGCTTTGGGCAATTCTCACACTACTAAAAAAGGAGAGAAGAAAATCATCAGACTGTATATTGAGTAATCGATTCTGTCTATTGATTTATTTTTGAAAAAATATATAAATAACTTTTTTGGTGCAAAAATGTGTAAAAAGTACTTCCTTTTTTTAAAAAAATTAAGGAACTTTGTTGATTTTTGAAGTGCAAAACTGCTGTTGAAGACAATAAAGAACAAATGTGGTCGAAATTTAAAATCTAGAACCATAAACCTACACTTTTAACTCGGATTCTGTGCCTAATTGTTATGTCCTTTAAAAGATCTTTCAATTACATTAACTATTATGCCAAACTTAGTTGTCAAAAATCAGGTACGAAGTCAATGTCTTAGGTCTTCTCTAATATGTGGGGCACGAGACTTTGACTATACCATTTTTACAATGTTATGGAAAGTTTTATTCAAAATGTTACCAGTAAAATAAAGTTTAACACCGCTAATGTTATTAAAATATATCACAGCCACTGAGCTAAACTTAATTTGGATCTAATCATAATCCTCTTTTGAATTTGAACCAGTCTTACCTTATCACACGGCAATAAGAAATCACCCCACTGAAAAATGTGGTGCTCTCCGTAATTTAGAGTTTGAACTCTCGAGTTCGAGTCTTTAATATACTTGATAGGGAACACTTCCTCCTCAATAAGGTCTATGTGACATAAATCCTGAATAATTAGACTGCAAAGTTAGTATAAACGTCAAAATTCATCATCTTGAACAATAGGGATAAAGAAAAAGGAAAGCAATTTAGTCTACTTTTTCCTTTTGATTTCTGTTTTACGAAAATTGCATTAGACAATGACATCGAGAAAAGAAATACCCATACTTTACATCACCAGAGGAAATTATCCAATAATGAAAAAAAAATTACAAGACTTTTTGGTTACATCAACTATTGATATGCACAAAATCTTTTAAAACCAAAAATAGAAAAAATTGAAGAGTTTTTTTTATTTATATAACAAAAAAATAAAAACAAAAATGCCTTTCTACTGTATAAAGTCAACTATGGCCCTCTAAAGTTTCAAGATGGGGCCCAATCTATCATGAAAAACACGCTCTCCTTTGCTACAGCCCACGAAAAGTCCTTCCGGTTTATTTCGAATCGGACTGCAGATTTACTAAACCGGCGGTCTAGTCGAGTCAGCTGATACCAAAGAGGCTTCATCGCCTTTTGGTTCCAAGCATTTAAACGACGGCAATTTGACGACGGTTTTCGTACTACCTGAGGTGGAACCTTCGCCGGCTTCAGCTCCAACTCTCGGTGACTTCATTGATGAAACTCTAGAAAAGAATGGTGGCGCCATGGTGAAAACCCAACGGTCCGATTTAGCTTCCGGTTCAGACCACTCAAGCCTTTTGCTAGATCTACCGCCCCTGCTGCTTCCATCTCCGGCACCGGTTCTGTATACTTTTCTGGAGCTTGGGTCTCTTTGTAAGGTCCCAAAGCTTTTAGCCCGATTCAATAGTGCCCGGTTCATTACCTCTTTCCTAATGCCCTCCGGTAATCTGAGAGTGTACCGGTCCAAATTCTCACCTGGTAATACTAGTGAATGACCGGTCGAGTGTGATCTGAACTTGCTGAATATCCGTGGCCTTGTGGAAATTGATCTTGGTGGATTAATTGGCACGTTAAAACTTAAGGTTCTTTTTACTCCCGATTTAACTGAACCGCCTTCTTCTTGCTTGGGAATCCTGTTCGGCACGTTGAAGCTCAAATTCCGCTTCACTGTCGGTCTAACAGAACCTTCCTCCTCTTGCTGCCTTTGTTCTTCATCACTAACTATGCGTATCGAAACTTCATCGTTCTGCTCTTGCTGTTCAGTACCCGGTTCATCTCGGATAAACTGGGGAACTTGAACCGGCGGTTCATCGGGTTGAGGGTTAAGATCAGCGCGGCAAACAGGGCAAGTATCGTGTGCTTGCAACCAAGCATCAATACACTCGGGATGAAAAACGTGATCACACTTCGGAATTAAACGCAGCGTTTCATCATCTTCAAACTCATTCAAACAAACAGCACACTCCAAAGCTCCTTTACCAATTTGGTGATCCTTCACTTCAGCATAAGTAAAAGTCGGAAAAGTCTCAATAACGGATGCGTCAAGTCCACGCGCAGCAGTAGCACGGCGGCGAAGTGATAGAGCTCGGCGTACGCTGCCGCTCATGGCAGAGGCCTGAGTGCAGTGTCGGATGTAAATAGAAAAAGCAGCCATGAAAAAAAGCGCAGCAATTAGAACAATTATGATAATTGCCAAAGGGGGACTTAGCTTTGCGTACTGAAACTCATTTCCAGTAGTTGGCGGCTGTGCCACTGCTCTGGGAATCAAAGAAGGACACGAGAAGAAGAAGAGAAAGAGAACAAAACGAAGAACAGGGCATTCTTGCTTTATAAAAATACCCATGTCTCATAGTAATTTGGACCGAGGAAGTTGATATGTGATGTGCTTATATATAAAAACCTTTAATTCGAATACCAAAGCAGATGAAATGGACCGTTCTTCGATTCGTGTGTGGATTAAATAAAAATGGTGGGGATCCTACTTGGCAGAGAGAATTGAAAAAAGCAGCTTCTTGAAGAAATTGCTTAAATGGTGGATTTGTATACAAAAGATTGGGTGATGATGTGAGATTCGTACAAACTAGAACTTATCTTCGTCACAAGGGGGGCGTTTATATGTGTTCAATGGATAATTTGTACGGATTAAATTGAGTTAATAAATAAATAAATTATTTGTTTACTAAAATATTGATAATAATGGAGTGATATATTTGGTAAATCACTTAATGAAAAAGATAGAGTATATATAATTTTTATAGGATTAGTTTAGAGATGGAAAAATTATTTTTGATAGACTTTTCACTTAAGAAAAGTAAATCAAAAATAATCCACAAAAAGTATCAGAAATACGTGAAATATCACACAATCTTTACAATAAAAAAAATAATAAGAGTAGTTAAAGTACAAAACACAATATGCTCATAACAGAAATTGAAGGATAAATTACTGGCAGTATTATAATTACTATCTATTAATCTTTTATTCTAATATGAACCCTCTGTAACTTGTTTAAAGTCATGTTCTCAGTAAGTTGATGCTGCATCATGTTATGTCAAAATATATCCCCCCTAATGTTTCTTCGTTCTATCTCTATCTTTCTTGAAATCATCTATAGCCAGACACCCGTCTCTCACATTTATTCAGAGGGGTATCTCCTCTTTACACGCTCAAACCATTTTAATCTCATTTTTTATATTTTGACCTCCATCAAAATCACTTCTCCCTTGTTTATGATATTCTTACCCAAATAACATAGTTGGTCGAGTTGTTACAATAATGTGAAACTTGCCTTTAAGTTTTGATGACAACTTCTTATCGCACAAAATTTTAGATGCAAATCTCTGTTTCATCCACTCTGCACCAAATTTCTTAAAAGTATTTGGGTAAAAATAAATTATTGAAATAAGAGTTATAATTTAATTCATTTATGTTCTTACAAAATTTTAATTGTTTTGCTTATTCTTTAATAATTTTTTGGACCTTATAAAATTTTATAACTATATATAACATATCAAATAAGAAATATATATTTTGAATTATCTTACAAATTTCTTATGCGTCAATTTGGCTACACCATTCCAATTTATTAAAATTTTACTATATAGTATCACTAAATTTATCATTATATAATAAATAACGAAAAGCCTTATTTTATATTAAAATCAATTTCGTATATTGCATTCTTATCTTTTTCTTCCTCTACTTTCCGTTTGCTCGTTATATAAAAATATAATTTATCCTTTTCCCTTTTTTTCTTTTGAAAAAGTACTCTGTCTTGTATATATTATAAATTTTACTTTTTAGATTGTGTTGATCTGATATTATGTAATAAAAATAATAATATATTATTTAAATATTATATTTTTCAAAAATATAAAATATATCATATTAAAAAACGATAAATAATAATCCTCGTTGAACTAGCTAATGTGTAGCTTTCTTTATATTTTATAAAAATACTCATCATCATTTATAATTTTGGACGATATTTTAATCCAAATTTATTATACAGAATTTTGTACAATTATATGAATATTTTATTTATTTTTTATTAGAGTTTGCACTCTAAAGTACTTTTCATTGTAAATAGTAATAATAGTATTTTTTAAAAATACAATTCAATGATCCTTTTCTTTTGTTTTCTTATTTTTTTTTCAGATTTATATTAATTACGTTTGTTGTCATGACTTTTCATGAAATATTTTCATTATAAAATGATAATATAAATTTATAGATAATTTGTAGAACTTGTAAATATAAATCCTTTTTTTTAAAAAAATCAAATGTTTCTATCAAAATTCATAATAAAATGCACGATGAAACTTGATGAAAAAATGGCTACCAACTATATGTTAAAGTTTGTGGCCAAATATCATACACCATATTAATTACTGCATATAGTGTGCCACCAACTTTTTATGATTAGTCATGTATCTCATGGATTAAAATTTTCTTTGTAATTAGAATAGTGATAAGGATTATGAAATATAGTAAAATATTTCCCTTGGACGTTTCTCTAAATTTGACTATTTTGCTTTAATTTTGTAACTATGTATATGCTCAAAAAATTATTAAAGTCGTATCAGCTCACACACAGTTAAACACGTTGTTAGGAACATAATTTAAGTAGATCCACTTCATGAATCACGTAAGCAATAACATTTGTTAAGTTTAATTGTTGTCCAAGAAAAGGGAAGAAAAGTATAAGCATCCTGGTGAGAAGTCTCTAGAATAATAATAATAATTATAATTCATGATATAAATTAAAGTGGCGTAAAAGCTAAAGTCATTGAAGAATAATATAGACTTTTAACACTTGTATAGGTGCAGACATATTATCTATTTTTCGAATATAACCATGTGAAAACTGAGACTTTTTCATACCTACAATGTCCACCATAAAAATAAAGAAAAATAATTAGAATATTATGTTTAGATTTACATAAAAACTCAACAAGAAAATTATATTTTCAGACGTTGAAACGATTTCTTAAAAATCAAACTATATATATATCTTCGTCATTACTCATTTCCTTATACATACTTATTACATTCCATCTTTTATCATTTTAAATTAAAATTGACACAATGAGCATATCTGCCAAACTCTTATATTTAACGTTAAATGGTTATCCATGAAATTCTATTATTCTGCAAGTTGGGTTAGGAACATATAAACGTACGTAACAGGAGGACATTTCTTGTTTGCCACTTTTTCAAGTATTATAATAATAATACATATTAAAAATGGATGTGATCTAATTTAATATTTTAAAACCGCAGAAAGTGGCACTTTTGGAATAAAAGGATTGAATGGCCGGTTACAGCTTTGGGGTGTGTTTCGCGGGAGGGAAATATATTTTAAAAAGAATTTTTAAATTTTTTTCATTCAACGAATTAGACGAATTGAGTTTAAATTTTATCATCTTTAAATCTTAATCATTTAATTTATGAAAAAGAAACTTATCCGATAAAATAGGTTGTTGAGTTGTCTATTTATAGATGGAAAATAAATTTGTTTCTATATATATATACACACATGACACACCCCTCTGACAATAGGTAGCCGCCAACCCTCACAAAAGTTTGGTTTGCAAGTTGAGCACAACAAAACATTTTATTGCACTGTCATCCATTGCTTAATTTTCTTCTTTGTATTTGAAAAAATCAAAAAAGGATTTAAGGTTTTAATTAGGTGTTTGACTCTAATCTTCTTCCATGGTCTTAGTTAATCATCATCTTTTAAAATAATAAGTGGAAACTAAAGCTATTTTAGATTAAAAATTCACTTATTTCATTTACTAAATTATATTACGTGTAACTTTTTGACTTCAAAATCAAAAGTTAAAAGATTGCTCCATGGTTTATAGTGGACATATCGGAGGAAAATACGCTCCTGTCTCGTGTTAGTTATTATGTTTTTATTTTTACGAGTTTTAACTATACAAACTTTGGATAGTAATTTAAAATATATAATTTCATCAATTTAAAATGAAAAAAATTTGTAATTTGTACTACTTATCATTTAGTTTTTGAATATGTAAATTTTATATTCAGATAATTAAGCTAATCTAATCTAATTTGATTTTAAAATTAATTAAATTGTCTGTTTTTTTTAAAAAAAAAAAATGACAATACGGGTGGCTACTTTTCCAAGTCAACCACCAACTATTTGGAATTTCAACTAGCGTTTCTAGAAAGTTGAATATATTGACCTCCCTCTTTGGTGGATCTTCATTTAATTCAATTTAATTTCTCAATTGGAAAATTAAAGTACATAATGAAATTGGTTAGAAATTCAATTTTTTTGCCGTAATTTTGGGTCCAATTTCTATCTTTTGACCTTTCAACGCGTGTTGGAACAAAAGTTTTAATGTTGAACTTTCTAGTACAATGGAGTTCATAATGCACTTCTTATATGTTTAACTGATTTTGTGGGTTGTAAATCTGAATTTTTGAATTATTGATTGGGATTTCTTTATTTTTAGTGCAGCAAAACTATAAAATAGATCTAATTGACTATTATTTATTAAAAATGGACCCAATTCAAATTAATACCTGCTTACTTTGTTTTTTATTTTTTTTGTGATACTCTTTTAGTATATTAATATTTTATCGATATATGATATCTATCGGTATATGATATCATAGCGATGTCATATAAGACTGAGTTTAATCATATGTGATACTCCGTTAGGAAAGAAATAAATAAGAAAAATAATTAAAACCATAATCTTATTTATTTGAACTCTAAACATTAGTGATATATTTATACTTTCATGGTATCAAACAATTTCACTGAAGCATTGACTCTTCCTTTTTTATACTATCTAAATATACAAATACTTTCATAATGGCAAATACACGAAAATAATTAAAAATAAAGGGTATGAAATAAAGAAGTATTTGCTTGTAAACAGTTTCTCTTTTTGGGTTATAAATGCTATTTTCCCTTTCAAAATTGCAGGCCCCATGAGATCATAACCGTATAGAGGCCCAAAGCAAAATTGCAAGTGGTGTTTTGAAGGGTCATATACGGTTTTGCCCCTATAATGTGCTGGTAACTAGTTTTTTCCCCAGGGGCAAATAATTATTTTACGGGCATAAGTCTATATATATTCCTATTATAGTGTTCCATAAATTATGCCTCGCGCTCTTAAAGAAAAATATGATATTTAAGGGCAAAAACCAAAATCATCTCATTTAAAAACAAAGTCAGTTAAAAATCCACATTTTCTGCTGTATATATATCCATTATATTAAGACATATAACACAAATGGATCGATCTTAAATTT
>DF357405.1:0-13589 GCA_000787875.1 Solanum virginianum | reverse complement strand
TTGATTTTATTCACCCCTAGACATAAGATTGAAAATAAGTTTATAAACAATAGAAAACCAACCTAAAACTAAAAAACAAGTTTGATGACAATTTATTATGGAGTAATTTCAGCAGTAACAAAAGCAAAAGAGCCTATTAAACAATAGGCGAATTTCTTAAAATTTTAATCACATGTAATTAAAAGTTTTAATAAAATAATATATACTACAATATTTCTCTATCACATAAAATTACGAGGATTCTTGTGCTTGTGCACCATCACAAATGCACTTTTTTCTAAGTGGGTCTAAAAGCTTTGTCCTTCTTTTACCCCTTTTTTGTATTTTATCTTCTACTACTGTATATCCATGAGTTTTTGAAGAACACTGAAATATGAATATTCAAATTGACTTAATTAAGAACAAATTTCATTGAATCTGATCCTCTATGGGTCAATTTTAAGAACAAAATCATGCTAAATTGTAAAAACACCTCACTCTTTTCACATTAATCTGGTCGGGTACAGTAAATAATTGTGGACTTTTAAGTCCTAATTATGGTTGATTATACTCCCTCCGTTCAACTTTACTTGGCCCAAATACTATTTTGGGATATTCAACAATACTTGTCCACTTTATGAAATCAAGAGATAATTTTATACTTACTTCCTAATTTACCCTTATCATTAATTATAGTGATTTTTCTATTACATTTTCCTAGACATCGTATTTATTATATTCAAAAGGTAATTTGGTAAAATTACCCCATTATTTACTATTTTTTAATTTCTATGCTAAGTCAATAGGGGTCAAGTACAATTGGACGGAGGGAGTATATGATAATCTCTCAAGCTAATGGTTTTTACAATAATCTGCATTATTGCTTAGTGTATAACAGGAATAAGATTTAGTTGTCCATATGTATGTATAAAATGTTGGACATTATTCTTCGAGGGTGTTATTGGAGATCGTACATCGCTAAAAATAGAAGTCGCAATAACAGTTAATGTTGTATACGTATATTTAACGTGGTGAAACTTTTTTTCGATTATAATTGAAAGATTGTCGATGCATATCAGTATCAAGTCTGAAACTACTTCCATCTCTTCTTTTTTAAATATCAACATTATTTCCTTCGCCTCCCCCAACTCAATAGGCAAACATGTCCACTGCTCAACGCCAACGTGTTAAAATTTAGACCATATTTGAAAAAGTAATCTAAATTAATCAAGATCAAATTAAATCATAAAATATAGCTTTTTTGTCCTACTTTCTCACCAAAATAATCTATTAACACAATATTATCTATATATACATGCATGAGACCTCGATTTTTATGTATGTATGCATGATCCCAATGTATATACATATGTAGATCCTCTAGTGTATACATGTTGATATATGCTTTTTGCAAAAATATGTATGCGTATTTTGTTTTAAAAACTTAATAATATTATTACCATAATTTCTTACTAGTAGTAGAGGCATAAATAGTGGGGTCCCCTGTTATGATTTTGTTTGTATGATTGGGCTGCTAAACAGGCCCGATTTAGTTTTCAACCAGGAGTTAGTTGGGCCAGTTTAGTTCTCAAATCAGAAGTGCGCCATTTGCACTTTGCCCCTACTTTCTCCATCAGCAAATTATTTTTTCGCAAAATTATAATATTTTTATAAGTTATGTTTATTAGACATAAATTTCAATTGCTAAGAATAAAAATTAAATCGTGCAATTAAATGGAAATTTTAAATAATGGACTACATCATAGTTCATATAGTGATGAATTGGGTTGAGTATTTTAAAATTTGATAAGACAGTTCGTCTGACCTATTAAATTTGAAAATTCTTAAGACTAACTTGAATGAACTAAACTAATTCATATTGAAAACTCTAGATTTAGACAATTATAACAAAATAAATTTTGATCAAAATCGAAGTTTCTCTACTATTCTCTTTCGATCAAGTAAATGTTATAGTATTTTAATATTTTCTTTACGATAA
The DNA here is from genome assembly GCA_000787875.1 of Solanum virginianum. Lineage (NCBI taxonomy): Eukaryota > Viridiplantae > Streptophyta > Magnoliopsida > Solanales > Solanaceae > Solanum > Solanum virginianum. The sequence goes on along the minus strand of DF357405.1, from coordinate 11,611 downwards.
TAAACTAGTCAATCTTGTTAATTACAAGTTATTGATCGTATATAAAGTAGCTAAATTTGATAATATTTTATTAATATGGTTAGATGCATCGAATAATGTGGTTACTGAGAACTAAGTAAAAGGGGGTACTAGTAGGAATGAAACCACTTCAGCATAGCTTTTCATATAGTCAAAGGAACTTCAAATTTTCTGATAAAATTTGATTCAATACCTAAAAAATGGATCACAACTCTGCAACCTCAGATCTAAGGAAATGATATTTAATTTCACTAATAAATATTGAGTGTCATGTGTTTTCCTTTGCTTTTACTATAAGTTGCTTAAAAATGAATTTAGAATAAAGAATGTGCTTAGTAACGTAAAATTTAAGGAAAATTGGCTGTAAAGTTTTGTACAAATATGTGGATTAAGTTTGAGCTTGAACATGTGATAAGAAGTTACGAGTTTAGACATGTAATTAGGATTAAAATTTTTTATTTCTTAGAATAAAAAAAATATAATTTATGATTTTAAATCATAATTTCAATTTTTTAAAGATGTAAATCGTGACTAAACTTATAGTTCGTAAAAAAAAAAAAAAACACTATCCTAATAAATTTATATAAAAGAATCATGCTTGTCGTTGAGCGTGAAAAACATTAAAGAATACTTAATTAATTGTATGATTGAGAATAGTGAATTTTTATAAAATTATGTTTATTCGAAAGTTTATAATCACAAATACTTATGTGTAATATTCTGATACCTTACTTATAAATGTCATTTATTCATTTGAAAAGATTGTGCTCCTGTAAAATTTGAAACAAATTTGGTAGCTTTCATCAACTTATAAAATTTTCATATTTACAAAGAGATACATATAATTTAAAATATCTAAATTACATGTTTAAGCACAATTTTAATTTTATATTATAATTTCATATTGTAAGTTTTTTGAATTTTCAGATGTGTCATGCAACGAGGGGATTTACAGCTACGATCCATAATCGGAGTTTCATAAGTCGCTTTCGGACAGCTTTTATGGGTCAAGTAATGAGAAACAAGTGATTTCGATAGTTTTTCGTAGATGTTAGCCCATAATTTATGGTGCTGTCTGAAGTTTCAGACAAGCTTTCTCAAAAAATTACACTGATCCATCTATCACAAGCCCGACAAATGCCTTAGATGACTTGACGACACTTGTGAACGCCTAACGGAATCCAAAAATAAGTGGACTCACAAACTTCTGAACAATTTTATTTCATATTTATTTAATCTCACCAACAAAGAAAATGATACCCCAGCGTTAGGGGTGTTCACAGGTTGGTTTAGATCGGTTATTGGTTAAAATCAAAACCAAACCAACTTAATTTGGTTTTTAGATCTTCAAAATCAAACCAACTTAATTTGGTTTTTAAATTTTCAAAACCAAACCAACTTAATTCGATTTTTAAATTCTCAAAACCAAACCAACCCAGTTATAATATACATTTATTGGTTTGGTTGTTATCAATTTTAGTTCGGTTATTAACCATATATAAAAATAAAAGTAATGATACATTTAAAATGGAGAAAAAGTGAAAACAATCTATTCAAAACGAAAAAACAGTTAGAAGACTAATATTATAAAACTTTCAATCACTAAATTTACTATGAAAAAGTTTCAAAATTTACCATTTTGGCCTAGAAAAAAAGTTAGTGACGTTTCTAGTCCCTCCAAGAATTGTTATAGACATTCATATATATGAAATTAATAAGATAAATGTTCTAGTTTTGAGCATTTATACTTTCATAATAGATTAAAAATAAAAATCATTTTTCTAAATAATGTATTAGGTATGTATAATTATAAAATATATGAATATAATTTTATCGATTCGATTATTTTTTCTATTTTTCTGAACAAATTCAAACTCAAATCAAATACTACAAATTTTAAAAAAAACTAAAACCAAAATAAAATTAATTTATTTAATTAATTTAATTTAATTTTTTATTCAAATTGTGAACATCCCTGCCCAGCACAGTAATTCATTCGACTTGATTCTTAGGACAAAAAATAAAAAAACAAGATGTCAAGTCAACGCGGCGACCTTATTTTTCCCTCTATGTATTTGCTAAATAGCATCAGTTTTTCGCAACTGTCCAATTGCTCCGATAACCCGATCCGTAATTTGATCTCAAATGGCATGGCCACAGTTCACCATTTCTCTCGTGATTCTCTCGTTTATCTCTCTGTTGATACGTTATGGCGTCGTTTATGGTTTCCAAATTTCTCATGTTTCCAATGTCAGCTCCGTTTTCCCCACTTCGCCGGCCGACGACGGCAGCCGTCGCACAACCATGTTACTTCCGCTCTTTCCTCCGAAAGATACTTCTCGCGGTGCTGAAATCTCCAGGCGGCGCCTCCAGAAAAGCCCTGCCAGTGCTCGCATGTCTCTCCATGATGATCTCCTCCTCAACGGGTTCGAATCCGTAGCTATTGCTCAGAATTTAAATTATTGCTGTAGTATTTTATTTTTTGGTTGATTGGATTCCAAGTGACTTTTGATGCAGATACTATACAACTCATATTTGGATTGGAACACCACCACAGAAGTTTGCTCTTATTGTTGATACAGGGAGTACTCTTACTTATGTCCCTTGCTCTTCCTGTAAGAAGTGCGGCAGCCATCAGGTCGGTTCATTTCCCAACTTTCTCTCCGTCATTTTGTTTTCTGTTTTTTTTTTCTGGACAAATATTAAAGGTTACAGATTTATCTTAATTTTACAGTTATGTGTTTTGATAGCTCAATAATTTCATAAACGATTATGAAAGAGAGGCAGATACTGTTGTGTTTGTGAGGAAATGAGAAATTGCTTCCAGGGGTTTAATTTAGTCTAAATTCATGCTAATTAGTTGCTTATAAGTATTTGATTTGAACATTTGATTTATGCTATTGTGTAAAATGATTCTCTAACCATTAACCTTGAAGGGTTCATTTGGATTGAATACAAGCTATACTAGGGTAAGTTACGTTGAAATTAGTAACAACGGGATAAGTTATGCAAAAATTATTTCTTATTGAGTGTTTGTTGCATAATTTTTAGAATATGTTCGTTTATAAAAATACTCTTCACTTTATTAATTTTTTTAAAGGTATTTTCTTTGCAATTTTAGTTATTCAATATTTATTTTTAAAATAAATATTTCATCTTATTTGAAAGCTTAAATATTTTTATGTGTGCATTTTCATGATAATACCGTATGCATGTAAAATAAAACTTTCTTATTTAATTTAAAAATATAACTTTCATTTTAAAGTTTGTTAAAGTAAAAAAAGATTTATGAAAAATCAAATAAAAAACATAAAAATTAGTCAACAAAAATTATATTATATAGTGTAATTTTTTAATAGAAAAATATGAAATAGAAATAAGGAGTGAAGGTTGTGGATGTTATACATATTATATTCAAAAAAATGTAATATACATAATATACAAAGTGACGTATAAAAAGGGTTTTAAAAGGATATCTTTGTCATTTATCCTTTTATTTCCAGGATAAGTTATCCCGGATTTGTCAACCAAACAACAATTTTAGAGCCACTGTATTTTTATCCTAGAATTATTTGCACTTATCCTTCACACCAAATGACCCGTAAGTGTTAAGACACTCTTGTTCTCTGGGAGAGTCAATCTTAAAGTCTTTCAAAATAAACCAATCATAAAAAGAAAAATATTTCAAATAACCAAAAGAAGGAAAGGGTTGTGTTGCTAGTTTCAGTTTTCATCTTTTTCCTTTTCTTTTCCTAGGGGAAATGTGTTGTTTTTAGTAATGGTACTCTTGAACAATTGAACTCCATTATATAGTTTCATGACATTTTAAATATGTTTCTTGCTCATTTTGGCTTGTAGTTATGAAGGATCCTAATTAGAGAACAAATATGAGCACTTGAAGTAACTTTGTATGACTACTAATTTTACTCTGAGACAGCCATTAATTTCTATTAGAGATGCTTAATATATCACCTTTTATTATCATTCTTAATATAGCACTTAGAACTGTATGGTGTTTTGATTTCTTTCTTTTGATCTGTGGTGCTATGTGTGTTGTTTTACTTAGGATCCTAAGTTTCAGCCGGAAAAGTCAAGCACTTATCAATCTGTGAAATGTGATAAGGCTTGTCCCTGTGACCTAAAGAGGCAGCAATGTATTTATGAGAGACGGTACGCTGAGCTGAGTTCAAGTTTCGGGTTGCTTGGAGAGGACGTCATATCTTTTGGAAATTTAAGTGAGCTTGGACCACAACGAGCTGTTTTTGGATGTGAGATTGAGGAAACTGGTGATCTTTACAGCCAACGTGCTGATGGAATAATGGGCTTGGGTCGAGGGGATGTCAGTATAGTTGATCAACTTGTTAAAAAATATGTAATCAGTGATTCTTTCTCCTTGTGCTATGGAGGAATGAATTTTGGTGGTGGGGCGATGGTTCTTGGTGGCATAAAACCCCCTGCTCACATGGTCTTTACCAAATCAGATTTTGGTCGCAGGTATGTATTGGACATTATTGTTTATATATGTAGGAGTTTTAGGTTTCCTCCTAACAAATACACTTGATAAATCTTACGCATTTACTCTAGTCTTGGATGGCAACAGCCCGTACTACAATATTGAGCTGAAGGAGATACATGTATCTGGGAAGCCGCTGAAAATAAATCCTCGTGTGTTTGGTGGAAAACATGGTACTATTCTTGATAGTGGTACCACCTATGCTTACCTTCCAGAAGCAGCATTTGTAGCTTTCAAGAATGCTGTAAGCTATTGTTACCTACATATATGCCAATGTCTCTGTCATTTGTTTGATTCAAATCTGCTTGAGAAAACAAGCAGTGGCAAAAAAACATGCTATTGGTGAAAAGAATTTCCTTAGGTGGTGATCCATTTTTTTCTGAATCCTTATGTAAGGAATTACAAAAGAAATTCATTTAGAAAAGACATTATTCATTTGAATGTTATGTTTATTATTGTGTAGGTCAATCTATTAAATTTCTTGTTATTCAAATTGCTGTTTACTCCACTGATTGGTGTCACAAACCACCATGTCCTAATAATGGACCTACCTCTAGTTGGAGATTCTTATGCACGATGGGACTGGAACTAAAATCTCTTAGTCAATAATAGTTTGTGAGCCAATATTTTGTTAGCTACTTTCTTGTCAAAAACAAAATAAAATGCTTTGTTAGCTACTACATACTTTTGTAAGAAAAGAAAGAACCTAAATATCTCGTGATCCTGTAACTCCACCGCTTTTAATTTCTTCTTCCGCCTCCATTTTCTCTGCTATTAAAGGATGTGATTTACATTGCATAACCAATTTTTATGGTTGATTTTCATGTTTTAAATTTCTGAATTATAATGCAACACTTTCAAGCCTGTTTTATAAAGCTTTTCTTTTTTTCTTTCTAAAAGCTGAGGGTCTATCGGAAGCAACTTTCTTACCCCTCAAAGGTAGGGGTAAGGTCTGCATACATCCTACCTTCCCCAAATCCCAGTTGTGGGGACACACTGGGTTTGTTGTTTTTGATGTTAGCAGATAGTAATTTTCAAAATATAAAGAGTTCCTTGCAAGTTTCTGAACATCTTTGAAGTTGTCTTTCATTGCTTTTACTCTGTTATATTTAGTGAAGGGATAAGTGGATCAGTAATAGCTAATATCTTTAAATGTAACTAAGTCTATTCCTTTCTGGAATGAATCTCTTCAGCTTTTCTATTTCAGGTTAAAAAAGAGCTTCATTCTCTAAAACAGATCAAAGGGCCTGATCCTAGTTTTAATGATATCTGCTTTTCAGGAACTGGAAGGTATTATGAAGAGTTCTGAAATTAATTTGGCATCTATGATTTTCTTGTTAAAATTTGTTTTCTTCCTATTGTTGGTGTTACCCACATTATTAAATATCTTATATATTCCAGCGACGTGTCACAACTCGCAAAGAGCTTTCCGTCTGTTGATATGGTATTCAGTGATGGAAATAAACTAACGCTCTCTCCTGAAAACTACTTGTTCCAGGTGGGCATCTTATTCTTCTTTAGTACTTTGTTAACTACCTTGCCTGGCACTATTTTGGCATTAGATCCACTGGTTTCTTTTTCTTTTTACTGATTATTTCCCCCTTTTTCATTGTAACTTGTATGCTTTAAAGCACTTCAAAGTACGTGGTGCTTATTGCTTAGGAATTTTCCCAAATGGAAAGAACCCAACTAGTCTTCTCGGAGGTACTTCTTATTACTTGACAAGTTTCATCTTCCTAACTCCTCCATGCTGTAATGTGCATGCTTTTAATTGTAACAGGAATCGTTGTTCGCAACACTCTTGTAACTTACGATCGTGAAAATGAAAGAATTGGTTTCTGGAAAACTAATTGTTCGGAGTTATGGGACAGACTGAATTTATCTCCTCCACCTCCATCTTCATCTACACCAGTTTCAGGCTTGGATAACCCAAACTCCACTGCACATATATCACCTTCACCAGCTCCTGGTGGACCTCCTGTGTACGATATACCTGGTATGAAAAGACAGCTTTCCTCCACATAGTATTTGCTACTGGAAGGTTACTCTTCCCATTAGGGTACTTTCATAACTAGAACTGCTTTTCTTTTAGCATTTCTATGAGGAAGTTCTGAATCTATTTAGATTAATATAATTGTTCTTCTTCAAAAAATATAATAAATTAGACCATACTGTCATTTTCGTTTCAATTTTCAATCTTATGAAAGTGAGGATCAAGTTTAGATTTGCATCTTTCTGATGTTTTGATATATTGCCTTTGGTTAAATCACTTTTCGTCAATCAAAATTCTGTCTCTTACCCTTAGGTCCAGGAATACTGCTGTCTTTATAATCCCATTCAAATGGACTTTTGACCTTGAAATCAAGTGGTAAAATCATCTAGTTTCCCAGGCATGCCAAACTTCCTAGGAAGCAACTGCCTGTTTAAACTTGTTCCGATGTCACGACATTCTCAACCTTCTTTTAACTGAAGAAAGATTTAATTAAACTGGAAATTTCTAACAACAAATAAATGGAATACTGAAAACCGTCGGTTTCCTTTTATCCCCTTTCCACTTTTTGTCCAAGTCAGTGACTTTGAGCACAGGTTTTAATTTGTCAAGTTTGCAGATCTACTCAGATCTTAAATAGGCTAGATAACCTTAACTGTTCTGTTAATTCACAAGTCATGTGATTGGTACGTGCCAATTTCCAAGGCAACGTGTTAAGTCTTTTTGGGATATTTTAATGAACAGTATTTTACTGCATAAATGGTCATTTTGAAATTTGCTATTCTTTAAAGATGAGACTTGAAATACTCGTTTTGTTTATTATTGGACTTCTTTAAAGTTCGTTAAATTGAAGATTTAATGTCTAAATTGAATTGTTAATGTAACATGCATTGACCATATGCTGAATGTCTCAAATTCACTCCAGTAAGTTATAGTAATCAATGGTCAAATTTCTGGTGAATTTTGTGACCGTACTACTCTGAACGATGACAAGCATGAGAATTTGTTGGTAAACGCCGTAAGGGAAGGGAAGGAATGACAATCTCAAAAATTTTCATGCATAATAATTTCCTGTTTTCACTGTAGAAACATTGACATGTTTTGTTCCTTATCTCAGTTTGATGTACCTCTTCTATTTTTGCATTACCTATGAGCTAGCTTTTATCTTGCAGAAAATGTGTTCAAGATTTCATTTAGTTTTGCAAGTATCAGTCGCCTTTCCTACTTCATTAGCCTATTTTCACAAACTTAAGCAAGGTTATGGTGCAGATATGATGGTTACTGAAGTTGGATAATTCCATTACAATTACTTAGAGGTGGCAAAATAAGCCCAAACATAAGCAACCCGCCCATAATTTTATGGGTTGGGTTTAGTATGATTTAGAATTGGGCTAATTTTCAGCCCAATACACTTTAACCTATTATAAAATAATTTTGAGATGAGCCCCAATAGGATTCTCACTTCAGCCCAATGTATCATTATTTTGTATGTTCAATGCTAGTCTTAAATTAAGCGGGTTAAATTGGATGGGTCTTGACCTAACCCGAATTTTAGCCCATTTGAGCCCAACCCATTTAAGCCCAAAGTACATTTGGGCGGGTCAAGACCCAACTCGATATTTAATGCAACCCATTTTAACCCCTCCAATTTCAGCCCAACCCGCCCATTTGACACCCCTACAATTACTTATCATTGTTATCAAATTCATCTTTGATGTCAACTTGCAGGGGAGATTAAAATTGGGCTTGTTACATTTTATTTGTCTCTAAGTGTCAACTACTCAGAGTTGAAGCTGCGCATTCCAGAACTTGCCCATCTCATTGCCCAAGAGTTGGATGCTAATGTTTCACAGGTAGTTTGGTTTTATTGTGGTAATTCTGGCTGAACCTCTTTTTTCTCGTTTGATAAGTAACACCTTTATTAGACTGAGAAGTAAGACCTTGTCATTGAAGTTTATTTATGGTGGTGGTTGGGTGAGTGTTTGAATAGGTAAACCCAGCTGGTCTTGAGTTTTAACTTTGTTACACGTGATATGTCAATTATCTATGCCTTTGACCTCAAGCAATGTTGGGAGCTGTACGAGTTCTCATCAAGGATTGACTATTGTTATGCTGATCATTAACCTATGGCAACTGAACTCTTTTATCCGGATTGTACTGACTATTTCTTCAAGTAGGTAGATTTAACTTTCTCTCACATGATGACGTCACTTGCAGGTTCGCTTAATGAACTTTTCAGCAAAGGGGAATGATTCCCTCACTAAATGGGCCGTATTTCCAGCAGGGTCTGCAGACCGTATGACAAATGCCACTGCAATGGTGACTTTGCTTTCGAGAATATGTATTGCTATCCTTTGAGTTGAAGAATGTGCATTTATTCATGATATCTGTATGCAGGAATTAATGGGCAGGTTGGCTGCACATCATCCTCATCTAGAGGATTCCTTTGGAAGTTATAAATTGTTTGACTGGGGCATTGAACCTCCACCAAAAAAGTATACAAGCAATTACTGCTGCCTCTTTTGTTAATTCCTCCACTTATCATCCATTTACAGTTTATTCTCTCTTTTCTGTTTCTCCACCTTTCTTTTCCATGGTAGTATATCACATCCTTGATTTGACATGATTTTAACATTGTAGGAAGCTTTGGCCGCAAAACTACTTGGCCCTAGTGGTCCCCTTTTTAGTTGTTTTGGTAGTTGGCATATCAGCTTCTGTTGGATGGCTAATTTGGAGGCGAAGACAAGAACAGGCTCTTTCTTATGAACAGGTTGGAAGTGTTACTCACGAGCAAGAACTGCAGCCGCTAAAATGAAAGGGAATTATTTGCCTATATTATATACATAGCAACCTTGTTCATGAAGCTAGCTTCTTTCTGTCTTTTTTATAATACCTTACTCGAATTGGAGAACTGGAAATCAAGTGTAACATGAGCGTGGGTGATAGACAGTTGAAATCAATTCTTCTTATTTTTTGTCATGTCTTTCGAGGTGGAGTAAGCATTCCATGCAAATGTATAATCTACTAAACTACTCCAGCTGAGAGTAAAATAGCCTCATAAGGTTGAGGTCTATGTAGACTCTAAGTTTTGCATATGAATTTTTTGGAATTTTATTGAATATGTTGTCGTTGATGTAAGAATTTAGTGGTATGCATGACAAGGAACTATTTAATAACAAAATGAATAGATGTAATTTTTTCAAATTATTTTTATTAAATATAAGTTATTTAAACATTACAAAGTGAATATTATTTAATAATAAGTGCAAAATAATAATTAAAATGAGATGGAAGGAGTAAATACTTTTAATGGAAAATACATGGAGGACTTAAATGATCCATAGAAGACCTGTATCAGCAATAATGTCCAGCGCATATTTGCGTAAATACTTTTAATGGAAAATACATGGAGGACTTAAATGATCCATATCTGGCATTTAGGCAAATACGAAATAAGTATTGTTCAACTCCACCCTTAATAATTAAGTCATTATTAAATGTGAAAAATTTTGTTATTATAATTTAAAAAAAAACCAACTTTTTAAAGGTTATATTAGTCAAATTGCATCCCTTATTAAATTTTTCTTAAAGATTATACCTACAACTAAAATATGACGAATGGAGTAAAAATAATGAATTTTTTTAAAGCTCTTGATGAGATTCAAAAAATAAAAGAACAAAAGTCTTTTTGAGCAAGTTTATCTTTGCAGATTTTCTAAAGGGCTATAATATCACCTCCTGAGCCTATACTCTGGACATGACTGACATTTGAAAAGTATTTCTAACTTCAAGCGATTGCATCTCAAGTTTTATAGTATAATCATGAGAACTCAAAATGCAAAGATATGCGAAGCTAAAATTAATACATTTTGAAATAATTCAAGAAAATAACTAAACACTATCTAGCTGGTCTATGAAACCTTTTAAAATATTGACTCTAGACTGGATACCGGGACAGGTCCATAGCTACCTCTAACTAATAACTGAAAACAAGAAAGCATAGACCCAAGAGTTCCTCAGTATGCAAAGAGGTCTCACCAAAACCAGGTAGGAAGTTAGAACGTTAGTGGTGCACCTGTTGAGGATCTCTATCACCTGTGTTTGCATCATAAATTGATGCAAGTTAAATGACATGTAAATTGCATTTGGACTTGTTCCATTCTAGTTCCTTTTTTTTGGGAGCATATAAATGACATTCAAAACATATGATTTATGAATTATTGATAAATCACTTTTGAGACATGCAATTTATAGCTAAGTCCGCGTGAACTTGGCGCGAACTTTTCTGATCTGCCAACTTTTCTCAAAAAGTTCTCTCTAAGTGTCAACTACTCAGAGTTGAAGCTGCGCATTCCAGAACTTGCCCATCTCATTGCCCAAGAGTTGGATGCTAATGTTTCACAGGTAGTTTGGTTTTATTGTGGTAATTCTGGCTGAACCTCTTTTTTCTCGTTTGATAAGTAACACCTTTATTAGACTGAGAAGTAAGACCTTGTCATTGAAGTTTATTTATGGTGGTGGTTGGGTGAGTGTTTGAATAGGTAAACCCAGCTGGTCTTGAGTTTTAACTTTGTTACACGTGATATGTCAATTATCTATGCCTTTGACCTCAAGCAATGTTGGGAGCTGTACGAGTTCTCATCAAGGATTGACTATTGTTATGCTGATCATTAACCTATGGCAACTGAACTCTTTTCCCAAGATCAAGAAGAAGGGCTTTAAGCCATTTAAGTTTAGAGGTGGCAGATGCCATGGACCTGTATTCGGCCTCAGCCGAAGAGCGAGAAATCGTATGTTGCTTCTTGGTTTTCCACGAGATAGGGGAGCCACCGAGAAACACGAGTCAGCCAGTAAGAGATCGCCGTATGCTTCTTGGTTTTCCAAGAGATAGGGGAGCCACCAAGAAACACAAGTCAGCCAGTGAGAGATCGCCATGTCAATGGACAACTAGCCCAATCGGAGTCACACCAGGCCGAGAGGGACAAATCACACTGAGAGCGAAGCAGAATACCTTGGCCCGAAGAACTTTTGAGATAACAAACAACCTCGAGAGCGGCGGCCCAATGAGCGGTGCGTGGAACATGCATGAA
>DF357406.1:139256-174895 GCA_000787875.1 Solanum virginianum | reverse complement strand
TTTATGATTTCATATTCAACTTGAATTTCAAACGCTTCCGCACAACACTTTCAACCTTCATTTCCTTTCAATTTTCATTTTCCAATTCACACTTATTACTTAAACTCAACAGTAAATTCTGAAAGAGTCAATATATTATTTCATAAAAATAAAATATGAAATGACTAATACTAAATAAATAATTAAATCCTGCATAACTAAATTTTACATAATTTTATATATAAATTCTCTTATAACTAATTCATTTCCATAATTTCATTGTTTAAAGAAATAGCGGAGAAGCATGAAATGTCGTTCCTATTGGCTTCTTCTTGTTGTTATTTAGGTGACAAGTGGTGAGCCACGAGTGGAAGATGTGGAAAATGATATCGAATGTGATTGAATATTCTTTTGAACAAGACTTGAGTCGACTTGCTGCTATTGAATTTCCTAGCAAATACTACTCATTACAAGATACAAATTATAAACCAGTTCCATATCTATCCATTTTCCAAGAAATTTATAAATCCATAAAATATTAAGTATATCAAACAATTCCAATGGAATAGTTTAGTAGTCCACAAGTCATCATCCGTATTTCACAAAGTCTGATTTTGTAGCCTTTGTTATCCACGTAACTACTATATTCTTCGAGTTATACGAGGGAAGTAACGATGATGAAATATCCACTCAACTAACTTAGTAAATTTATATTTTCACTTTATCCGAATTGCTTTAATGTGCACAATATTTATCTGCTTATATTTTCTTCATCTATTTTTATTTATTTCTTATTGACTTAACACGAGATTTAAAAAGTAGTAAATAGAAGAATAATTTTATCAAATCACCTTTTGAATATAATAAATACGATGTCTTGAAAAATGTGATAGAAAAATAATCATAATTAATGATACGAATAAATTTAGGAACTAAGGAGCCGTTTGGTAGACTGTACAAAAATAATGATAAATAGAGTGTATTAATAATGCCTGCATTAGTAATGCATGTATTAATTATGCTTGCATTGATTATATATAAAATATTTTTATGCATTGTTTGGTATAATACATTGCTAAAGAAGTTTATTTATAAATATTTTTATGCATTGTTTGGTATTCCGGTCTTTTTAAAAAAGTTCCGAGGTAGCAACTCATTTCAACTTAATTTCAGCCACTTGGCTAATTTTCGTTCAACACTTTTACAAATAAATTATATTTAATTTTGATTATATATATTTTTTATAACATGGAACATAAAGCACAATTTGTGGGAAATTTTGTTTAACATTTTCCAATAATAGTACCAACAACATTCCAGTAAAATTCTATAAATAAATTGTAAAGAGAATAAAATATATACATATATTATTATTATATTTTGCCTTAGAAATTAAAAAGAAAATTGTAAAATCTCCATAGTCGCAAATGACATAAGCAATTACCTAACTAAAATCTGTCTTTATTCATAACATGGCGTCCAAGAAATTCCCCCAATTAATATAACTTATCAAATGCAACAAGACAAATTATAATCTTGCAAAAATATAATATAAGACCTCCGCCAATTTCATCATTTCACTCCCACACTTTCTTCTATTTTGAAACTTTAGAGCACCATTCAAACTAATCCATGGAAGGAATGCATGGGCATGGCTTGGGTAATGCCAGAACTCCTTTGTTAAACAGACCTGCTGTAAGTTTTAAGTTTTTTTTTTTAACTTCTTTCTTCCAAATGCTAATTTCATTTACAACTATAAAATCCCCTTTTCTTTGTTGGGATTTCCTTAATATTTGATTCGGTTTTTGCGTTTGTACCGTTTATTTTACTGTATCACATCGTAGGAGTTGAAAATTTTCTTAGAATTGAGGTTTTTAGGTCATGATGTTCACACAAATTAATTAGGCCAAGTTTTGGTTGCATGTATTTGCATCGGATTTTATGGATGGTTCATAGGTATCTGGGTGTTTTGTTTGATTAGAACATCGTCATGCCAATTGAAACTTGACTTAATTCATCTCTCTTCGGTTACGGCTTAAGGGGAAGCTTGTCCAACTTGAAGTTTACTGCATATTAGTAGCTTTGAGAGCTTGATTTGGTAAGGAGATGATTTAATTTTTTAGCAGACTATTTTTTTGGTTTTTATTGTTTGTGTTGCATTTATAGTTTGGGAGAAAGAGAAATGAAGCTGGAGATGGTCAGTTAGGAGACCTTGAGCTTGGTGATTCTGTTCCGGTAATTAACTTAAGTTTTATTTTCACATTTTTCAAATCACGTAAATTACTAACCATTATAGTAGTGTACAAGTAGCTAACTTCCATTATCTACGTCTTCAGGCACCAAATGTGGGATTTGGCAGAGTCCTTTCACTGGTAACTGGATGTTGTTTGTGTCTGTAGTTGGCGAACTGTGTCGACACCGGAGTTAAATTGAACTTTTAACATGCACCTGTTTTGCAGGCAAAGCCTGAAGCAGGAAGTTTGGTACTTGCGACAATTGCTTTGCTGGTTGCAGCAACATCAAGCATTTTGATTGTAGGTACCTCTTTCAGTTCACTGCTTGAAGCAAAAGCTGGATTTCCTAGATTTTCTTATCACTGACTTTATAATGCTTGATTTGCAGCCAAAATTTGGGGGAAAGATAATTGATATTGTTTCAGGTGATATCCAAACACCTGAACAGAAATCAGAAGCTTTAAATGCAGTGAAGAACACAATACTTGAAATCGTTCTGATTGTCATCGTTGGGTATTCCCCACAACTTTCTTTTTCTCTCTTTTCATGCTGCTAAAGGAAATCCTTAATTTAATTATGGGTAACCTGAATCATCGCTTGGAGGCTGTATTATACTATTCTAGGCTTTCACGTGGAAGTGGGCACCACTTGGCCCCCCCCTATGGGTTTTCCTTTCAATCACATTTTGTAATGTCTAACTTTGCAACAATTGCCTCTTTCAGTTCTGTTTGCACAGCGCTTCGAGCATGGTTATTCTCTTCTGCTAGTGAAAGGGTTGTGGCCCGGTTGAGAAAGAACCTGCTAAGTCACCTTGTTCACCAGGTAAATACATACTCCTGGCTAATTTCCTCTGATTGGGTGTTATATTTCTTACTTTATCTTTCTCCTTCTTCAGGAGATAGCTTTCTTTGATGTTACTCGAACTGGGGAGCTCCTCAGTAGGCTATCTGAAGATACGCAGATAATAAAGAATGCTGCAACTACTAATCTTTCAGAGGCTTTGAGGAATCTTGCTACTGCATTTATTGGTCTCGGATTTATGTTTCAAACATCATGGAAATTAACATGTAAAGAGATAACAACTTTTTAAGAAAAGATAGTATTTGATTTCCTATTACTTTCTAGCTTCTTTTATCTTATATTCTTATTGATTTTTAAAATTATACATCTAGTGTTGTCACTAGCTGTCGTACCAGTCATATCAGTTGCAGTACGCAGATTCGGTCGCTACATGCGTGAACTCTCCCACAAAACTCAAGCTGCTGCAGCAGTAGCCTCGTCCATTGCTGAGGTTTGTCACTCTGCTCATATAAGTAGTCATTTCTACACAAAGTATGGTAACATTAACTGGTTCTGTTAGTATTCGTTTCTGCATGTTAAATACACTGTTGTATTGTAGTTAAAGTTATTGGAAAGTTGGCTTTCCAAATTTGCATTGACAGAGTGATTGCTGTTTGGATCCCTAGCAATGAAGCACTGTACCTCTAAAAGGAACTTGTAGAAACTAAATATTACATCCTCTGAAACTGAATGTCTGCATGGAATTTTACGTTTGAACTAGTTCTAAAGTAGTTCATAAATGCGCCGTCACTTGATTGCCATTCAAGAGAAGTCGTGTTACTTATACTCCCTTGAAGCACTGTGATAACATTCAACTGTGTTATTTATACTCTCTTGAAGCAGTGTGATAACTATCAACAAAGAAATGATACTGCAAAGTCTTGTTACTTAATTCTGTTGAGTTCAAGTTGCTGCTAGGGTCTTTTTGCAGTGTTCTATGAATATTCACATTGCTGGAACTACATGTTTGCTGGTAGTTATTATGTATACTTCAATTTTTTCAAAGTATATTTATCCTTTTCCACCTAATTTTTTTTTCTTATTTTCTCAATATTCTAAGCAACATAGTATTCTAGAGTTTTATCAATGGTGAGAATTTATTGTCATGTAATCAAGGTGAAGTTTGTGTTTACTGTTTAGGAAACTTTTGGCGCCATACGCACAGTGAGATCATTTGCGCAGGAAGATTATGAGATTTCACGCTATTCGGAGAAAGTTGATGAGACCTTAAAACTTGGACTTGGACAAGCTGTGAGTTGCCTAATTCTTCCACCTCTGACAAGAAAAGAAGGGGGAGAGAGAGAAAGAGTGAGAAAGATGCAAGAGGATGAGAAGGAAAACCTGATATCTTGTGTTTTCTTCTGCAGAAAGTGGTTGGTCTTTTCTCTGGAAGCTTAAATGCAGCATCTACTCTATCAGTTATCGTAGTAGTTATATATGGAGCCACTCTGACTATCCAAGGCGCTATGACACCTGGAGCTCTTACATCCTTTATACTCTATAGCTTAACAGGTGACTCCCTCAAAGTTTTTGTCTTTTAATGAATGTCGAAGTGAAGTGTACCTTTGATGCCCCATAACTTATGTAATATTTTAGCATTTATTTAATTTCTTTCTTAGATCCTTTGTTAATGTAAACAGTTGTATCCTTTGTTAATGTAAACAGTTGTACATTCTTACAGTTGGGTCATCTGTATCTGGACTTTCTGGATTATATACTGTAGCAATGAAAGCTGCTGGAGCCAGCAGACGGGTTTTTCAGCTCTTGGATCGCACATCATCCATGCCAAAATCAGGAGACCTATGCCCATTGGGGTTTGTTCCGTTATTCTCCTAATTAAATAGTTTGCTTTTCAATACCTCTTTACTGCTAAAAAATTACAGTTTCATAAGGAATTGTGGCATACACAATAATTAGTTTCATGAGAAGACAATTTATGAACAGATGCTTGATAACTTATTTAGTAATATGCAACTGATGACCAATGTGAAATTGCCTTTTTAGCTTTTCTGGATGTTAAAAGTTCTGCTTATAATGAAATATCCAGCTGTTGTAGAAATAAAAGCATACAATTTTTGGTTCTCCCATTGTAGATGCAAATTCATTTTTTTTTATGTTTCACAGAAGTTGGCATGTCTTACTGCATCACGTTCTTGTATCCTCAATTCTGACATGCATCCATGCACCTCCTCGTTAAAATTTATTTTGTACCGTCATATTAGAACTTTCAGCTTGAAGCACTTAAGCCCTCTGATTGTCATGATCAAAATTGTGACTTGTCATATTCAGATTGTGCTTCTATAGCCAGTCACGTCCCACAAGATTAAATCAAATGTTGGTTGGTTTTATTACAGTGATCAAGCTGCAGAGGTAGAATTGGATGATGTCTGGTTTGCCTATCCATCCCGTCCTAGCCACATGGTCCTCAAGGTGAGGAACATAGCCTCTTATCTTGTACCTACAAGAACAAAAATGGTAGTTGACAAAATTGAAAATCTCTGTTGATTCAGGGTATAACAATGAAACTACAATCTGGTTCAAAGGTTGCCCTGGTTGGTCCAAGTGGTGGTGGAAAGGTAAGACTTGTGTCATTAAAATTCCATGCAAGTTTCTATAGTTCGTCAAAAAGAGAGGGAGAACTCATGATTCTTTCCTGCAGACTACAATAGCAAATTTGATAGAAAGATTCTATGATCCCGTTAAAGGGAAGATCTTGCTCAATGGGGTTCCTCTGGTTGAAATATCTCATAAGCACCTACACCATAAGGTAATACTGGTGCTAAATATGAAGTTCTTGAAGCTAATATTCACTTTCACAAATTATAGATTCGCAAGGTGCTTATTTCTTCTGAAAAATGTCAGGTTAGTATAGTGAGCCAGGAACCTGTTCTTTTTAACTGTTCCATCGAAGAAAATATTGCCTATGGATTGGGTGGCAAAGCAAGCAGTGATGATATAGAAAAAGCGGCTGTAAGTTTCCATGTCATTGGTCTCTGATTAAAATCTTCTGCAAATATTCCAACTGTTATTACATTACTGTTTGAACAGAAAATGGCTAATGCTCATGAGTTTGTATCCAAATTTCCTGAACAATATAAAACCCATGTCGGAGAACGAGGATTGAGACTTTCTGGTGGTCAGAAACAGAGAATTGCAATAGCTAGAGCGCTGCTGATGAACCCTACAATATTATTGTTGGATGAGGCCACAAGTGCTTGGCGCCATACGCACAGTGAGATCATTTATTGTTGGATGAGGCCACAAGAGCTTTGGATGCTGAAAGTGAATATCTTGTTCAGGTCGGATCTACCTGCCTCAAACCTCCTATGTTTGTTCAGCTAAATGACATGAAGTCTCTTGTATAAAATGTGTTTATATGCTATGCAGGATGCCATGGATTCCCTGATGAAAGGTAGAACTGTTCTTGTCATAGCTCATAGGCTTTCAACGGTCAAGAGTGCGAATACTGTTGCTGTTGTTTCGGATGGTCAAATAGTGGAAAGTGGAACACATGATGACCTTCTGAACAGGAATGGAATCTACACAGCACTGGTGAGGAGGCAGTTACAGGGACACAAATCTGATAGCTAATTTTCATCTTTGTTCAAAGCCACCTAATAAATTGAGTTAGCAAACGACAAATGTTCAATGAACTTGCATTCATATATAGAAAGTGTAAGGAACAGCCATTATCATCTTTTCACAAATGACAGATTTGTGACAATAGTTCCATATCGTACCATGCATGCGCCACTTCTTCTTTTAGTTATATTTCAGAACTATACTGTATTTAGATGCTGAAGGGTTTTTGAGGGAGTTTGGACCTAATGGGTCATTATGAGTTTATATAACTATAGAATGTAAAAAAATAAATAAAAAGTTGTGCGTTGTGCAACAAGTAATTTCCTAAACTTTGACTTTTAAGTGTCTGTTCATTTTCCTTGTTTACTCTATGAAATCAAAAAATAATTTTACCCTTAGTTCTTAATTTGTCATTATCATTAAGTATTGTTATTTTTATATTACATTTTTCATGACATTAGATTTATTATATTCAAAGGGTAATTTGGATTTGTTTAATTGAACGTATGGTTAAGCATCTACCATAAGAACCTTTAATGTACCCATTGTAACAAAATGTTTATTGCTTAAAAAGCAATTTAATCCAAACTTGATTTTAGAAGTTTATTATGACCATTGGTTTGTCATATTTTGAAGTAAAAGTAAATACAACATTTATTATGACCATTGTCTTGCACATTTTGAAGTAAAAGTTAAAGACAACATTTACTATGACCATTGTTTTGTCATATTTTGAAGTAAAATTAAACACAACATTAATTAGCCTACATCACGACACTTGTAAACAAAATAAACGTTGTGCAATAACTATTTTGTTCTAAACATGACTTAAATATTCTGTATGATAATTGCCCTAAGTTCAACTCAACAGTTTTATCACGATCGTTATTTAATCATATATTAAATTAAATAAGATATTGATCAACTTATGTCATGACGTGTAAGTGTAGAAATTATATATCGACAATTTATTGTGTGAGAAATAATTTATCTTAAATTTAATTTTAAACGCTTGCTATTGCTATTGTTTAATCATATTTTGAACTAAATAAATTATGTGTTAACTTAGGTTGCTATATTAATGTAGAGATAATAAACAAACTATTTATTGTGTGAGAGTAATTTATCATAAGATTGATTTTAAAAGTCTGCTATGGTCGTTGCTTGTATATGTATTTTGAACTAAATAAAATATTATATGAGAAGTAATTTATCATAAATTTGACTTAAATTTCTTTTATGACAACTGCTTAATCATAATTTTGAACTAAATAAAGTATGTATTAACTTAGTCACAACATTAACGTAGATATTATAAATAGATAATTTATTGTGTGATACTAATTTTTCGTAAGTTTGACTTTAAAAGTTCGTTATAATCATTGCTTTTCTATGTTCTGAACTAAATAAAATATTGATTAACTTGCGTTAGTCATGACACTTAAATATAAAAATCATGAACAAAAAATTATTGCTCGAGAAGCAATTTATCCCAAACACCTTCATGTTTTTAATATAGTACTACTAATTTAGTAGACGTGTTATACACGCATGTGTTACACCAAATTATAAATATTTAAAGAATAAAAATTACTAAAATATAACAATTGACATCAAAATAAATTTTGTTGTATATATTTAAATTATATAAGTAAACTTTTATCATGAGCAAATATGAAGATAATTTATATGAGATGTATTCTTGAACTACAACATTGCTACTGAATGCAACATGGCAGAAAATTAAGATTAGCACCATTAATAATTGTATATATATGATAAATAAATATTGTGATAATTTTTTAATCTGTAATTATTTTATTTATAAAGAATTTGCATAAATCTATTATTGTATAACTTGAAGAATTTAAAATAAAAAATTTATCTCACATCATCAGCATAAATACGTTGACACTTATAAAAAGTTGAATTGAAAAAATTAATCAAATTTATAGGTTGAAACAATATTTAAGTGTAATGATTATAATTAAATTAATTGTTATCTAGTAAGAAAAAATATAAGATATTGACCATCCAAAGATGTAATATAGTGAATAAGATTATTCTTTTTAATAAAAAGTTTTGGATTCAAGTGTTGTTTAATTAATATTTTCAAGAGTAATTTATTTTTATTAAAAATAATAATCTTAAAAGTTAGATTAAAGTAAAAAAAATTATTTTGCATATAAGGTGGGGACATACCTATAATGTCGTGCAAGGTGGTCGGCATGGGTTTGGCGATGATAACAAACACACTAACAAAGTTCATGTCTTTGATACTAGTGGTTTTTCTTTTTCAAAGTGAAAATTGTTTATTTGCATTCTTGTTTAAAAAAATAAATAAAAAATATTGACCATTCAAAAATGTGATACAGTGAATAAGATTGCTCCTTCTTCAGTCAAAAAAATTCTTTCTATTATTTTATTTAGACTTTCATAAATAACTTATCCTTATTAAACAAGTAGTCCCCAAAGTTTGTGAAATGAATAGAATTTTCATTGAGCATGCAACGTGCAGAAATCGTGATACTCATTAATGATCGTTTCTTTTTAAAATTTCTGCATGTACAAATTACAAAAATCTTACCTATAAGATGATAAAAATAATTAATCTTGACCAATATCTATTATCATAAATACTCCCGTTTATACTGCTTCTCTGCACCTATTATTTTCCTGCTCCAAATAAGAATCTTCACCTTTTGATTTGATTAGTGTCCATTTCTTTCACCAGACTTATTAAACCTGTTCTTAAACTTAGAATAATTTTGATATAATACAGTGAAATTTTTTTTCTTTTTGATCAGAAATTTTGAATTCAAGTGTTATTTCATTAAGATTTTCAGAAATAATTTATTTATATTAAATATAATAGTCTCCAAAGTTCAAATTATTAATAAAATTTTTATTTTGTGTGTAACGTGGAGCGTGCGGCCATGGTGACAATCGTGACATTTATTGATAATCTTTTCGTCAGTTGCTGCATGGATAAACTGAAAAACAAGAGAGTGACATGGGGCGATGAAAACGACGAAGCTCGACCAAATTTTCTCTTTCGTTTTATTACCTACATAGGAGTTATCGACTTGATTAGTGTGAGTGTGAGTTTCTACTGTTAAGCATGAGGTGGGAGAAGGTGGTCGTTCATGGAGGCGGTGGGCCGGGGAAAAGGTGGGGGCACACCTGTAACGCCGTGGCAGGTGGCCGGCTTCTCTACGTCTTCGGTGGGTTTGGCGATGACAACAAACACACCAACAAAGTTCATGTCTTTGATACTGGTGCGTTTTTTTATTCAAGTAAAAATTATATTTTTTGCATTCTTGTTTGTGGGTTTTGCTTGAATTTGTTGTGTCGATTCTTGTTTTCTGATTGGTGTTTATCAGTTTTGCGTCTTTAGGGGTTTCTTGTGTGATTTTGCGTTTTGAAGATTTTGGGATTTTTGTTCTGGTTGGTTTACGATTTCAGTGTTAGTTCTTGGTAGGGTTTTAGGAATTGATCAATGTGTGTTGTGTCGATTCTTATTTTCCTGTGGGTGTTTATCAGTTTTGCTTCTTTAGGTTTTCTTGTTTGATTTTTGTTTTTGAAGATTTTGGGATTTTTGTTCTTGTTGGTTTACAATTTCAGTGTTAGTTCTTGATAGGGTTTCAGGATTGATCAATGTGTGTTTCGAATTTGTTGTGTCGATTCTTATTTTCCTGTGTGTGTTTATCAGTTTTGCTTCTTTAGGTTTTCTTGTATGATTTTTGTTTTTAGAAATTTGGGTTTTTTGTTCTCGTTGGTTTACAATTTGATTGATCAATGTGTTTCTCAAATTTGTTGTGTCGATTCTTGTTTTCCTGTGGGTGTTTTTCAGTTTTGCTTCTTTAGGGTTTTCTTGTATGATTTTTCGTTTTGAAGATTTTGGAATTTTTGTTCTTGTTGGTTTACAATTTCAGTGTTAGTTCTTGTTAGGGTTTCAGGAAATGATCAAAGTGTGTTTCAAATTCTTTTAGTTCTTGCTACTGATCTTACTCATACTCACCTGTGGATGCATACACAAGTTTTGTTGCATCAGTGATAGGAGAGAGGTTTATAAATCATACCTAAATTTGGTTTTTCTTGTAACAGTTAATAGAATTTGGAGTGAGCCAGTGATGAAGGGAGCTTTGCCATCACCCAGGGACAGCCACAGTTGTACAAACGTGGGAGATAAGCTTTTTGTGTTTGGGGGCACAAATGGTAGATATTCTCTTAATGATTTGCATATTCTCGACACTTGTAAGTGCTTTTGATCTTAACTATCATTTCTTTTATTGCGTAGTTGCTTCTGTTGTCTGTGTGATGCTAAATTAAAATTTTCAAATATTCTTTGGTGATCTACAGTCTTATGGTATGAAAACAAACCCTTACGCATTGCATTTTGTGGTGCTTTACCTGCATATCTCTTTGTTGCTGTGTAGTGCAAAAAATTTGAACAAAAAGAACCGTGTAAAAATAGTAAACCCGTTAGATGCTGTAATTCTGGCTACTAGGAACTTATGTTGCATTATGTTCTATGGGATTGGAGAATCACCATCAATACTCCAGTTCCATATATCTGGGGCTGTTTGTATGTGGTCTTTCATATCAGAAACTATGTAAGAGTTTCAAGATAACTTGTTATTTTCAAATGTGCAATGCTTTTTCAGAGAGATGATTCAATGAGATGAAAAACGTTCTGTTCTTTCTCTTTGTTTGAATGTTGTAAGTTAGGAGATACAAGGAATTCTATCAATTGTTCCCAATGATTTACACAGTACCTAACAATTTGCTGAATCTCCATTCTTGTAGCTTGGGGTATGTGGATATCACCTATTCTAAGAGGTGATCCCCCTAGT
The DNA here is from genome assembly GCA_000787875.1 of Solanum virginianum. Lineage (NCBI taxonomy): Eukaryota > Viridiplantae > Streptophyta > Magnoliopsida > Solanales > Solanaceae > Solanum > Solanum virginianum. Next base: position 163,404 of record DF357406.1, on the reverse strand, counting down.
CCAAGGGAAGGCCACAGTGCAGCACTTATTGGCAAACAGCTTTTCATATTTGGCGGATGTGGTAACCTTGATGGCGATGAAACATTCTATGATGATGTCTATGTATTGAATACAGGTTTGTCTCTCTCTCTCTCTCTCTCTCTCTCTCTCTCTCTCTCTCTCTCTCTCTCTCTCTCTCTCTCTCTCTCTCTCTCTCTCTCTCTCTCTCTCTCTCTCTCTCTCTCTCTCTCTCTCTCTCTCTCTCTCTCTCTCTCTCTCTCTCTCTCTGTGTGTGTGTGTGTGTGTTTGTGTGTGTATTATTAAGGTGGGTAATGGTAGACTTTGTGTGTGCAAGTAGCGTGATTTTTTTCATTATGACTTTGTGCATAACACGTGATGGTGTGGGCAACATAAAAAACCATGGAACAACTGAAAGAAATATGAGGGCACTGGGGATGGTAGGCATACAAATTCTAACTTGTGGTAGCAATGGAAGAGCGAGTGAAGAAGTACATGAATTCTGTAAGAAATTGAACTCTAGCCTAGCTACTTGTAAAAGAAACTTCCGTCTCTTAATAGTTCATATTCTGAAAGTTAATTGGTGTTTGAGAAGATGGTTTCTTCTAAGATGAACTCAACTTGTTCTTATCGTATTGTGTTTATAAGCATTTTCTATTCTACTGCCTATATTAAATACGCAACTCTTAAACTCTTTGGAGTGGCTCAGATGGTAAGCCTTGGGACTTCCATAATGGAGGTCTCTAGTTTGAAATCCCTTGTCTACGATAACCTGCGGGGTGGGTGGGGGGTGGGTGGCTTTGGTGCCGAGCTCATCGCATGGTGCTTGCCTAGTGCGGTTTACCTCTCACGTGTGGTATGCGAGCTATTGCATAGGAGTGGCGCTTTGCCCAAAGGGTAGCGGCTGCAAATTCCCTTGACAACAACAAACCAAACAAAAAATTGAAGTCTTGCACAATAGATAGAAATCCAGTTTAAAGATCTCATACAGCTTTCAGTTTTGTTTTTTATGAAGTTTATGGTTTTGAACATATCATAAATATCATATGGTAAGCTTTATAAAAATGGATATAACTAAATCGATCTATCTGTCTATACATAGAGAGGGGGGGAGAGAGAGAGAGAGAGAAATAGGGGGGGAAAGAAGCAAGTTATCCTTGGTGGTGGCTATTATATAAACAAGTTCTTTTAATACTTGTTGTCATTTTTCAGAGACTTTTATGTGGAGACGCATTGTGCCATCAGGCATTCCACCAAGTAAACGTGAGAGTCATTCCTGTTCATCTTGGAACAGTAAGATCATTGTCATAGGTGGTCAAGACTCGTCTAGCTTTTATCACTCAGATGTTCATATACTTGACACAGGTATTTAAGAAGCTCCTATTGAAGTTACATATAGAAAAAGTTAAAGTTGTATCGTAGTTATTTTTCTGTTACTAGATCTACATATTATGACTATTTTGGCATCCTGTTTCTATAGATACCCTTGCTTGGTGCAAGTTGAACACTACGGGCCAGATTTTGCCACCTCGAGCTGGGCATACAACCGTTTCATTGGGCAAGAATTTGTTTATCTTTGGTGGTTTCACTGATAACAAGAGCCTATTTGATGACGTTTACATGCTTGATGTTGGTATGTTATTTGTTAAATCATAGAGCTTAACTCTTTTCTTATCAAAGAAAAACTAAACAAATGAAACTATTATGCTATGATGACTTCAGCTGTTCCATAAAGCCTCTAGTCTCTCATCCTTTCAAAAGGGAAGAAGTATTAAAACAAATCAAATAACTAAGATTGTTAAAATGAGCCCAAATATATGTAACTTACCCAAAAGTTTATGGGTTGGGCTCAAGGTAATTTTGATTGGGTTCAATCTCAACCCAATCAAGCCTTAACCCAAGTCAAAAGAATCTTCAATTGAGCCCAATTTAATCTTCAATTTCAACCCGTTCTAAGGCTCTTTACTTGCATTGATGTAATGTATATTTTCTATCTATTTTATATTTTCCATCATTTATCTATCAATTGTAACTTTTTATTTTTATTTTTTGAGTTGAAATTCAAATTGTGATTATTAAAAAATAAATAATAATATGTTAGAATTATTGAGATTGAGCGGGTCATGACCCAACCCAAATTTTAGCCCATTTGAGCCCAACCCCTTTGAGCCCAAAGTAAGTTTGGGCGGGTCATAACCCAACCCAATTTCTACTTCAACCCATCCTAACATTCTCAATTTCAACCCAACCTGCCCATTTGACACCCCTACAAATAACAAATAAAGACAAGGATACAGCAAGGAAGGCAGGAGGAAGAAACAATGCGATGTTGTGTAAAGTACGAAAGACCATGACAAGTCCACAACTCCTGATGAAAGTAGGATTGGACTGAAGTTACAATATTTGAGATGGATCTGAGCTGGCGATAATGGCAGAAATGAAGCCAGGGGTTATACTTGTTTGTGTAGATGTTTCTGTTTTTCTTTGTGGCGTTGGGGAGGAGGGATGTGGTGTGCTGTGGTGGGATTGAGGGGAGATTGGCCCAACTTTCATGTTGTCTAATGAGAATAGATGTGGTTGAAAATGATGGGAATATTGGTCATGCTTTATTTTTTGTGGTCGGAGTGCTTTATTATTTTATTATTTTTTCTAGGGGAGATGGGCCCAACTTTCATTTTGTCTAAATTTCTCGTCTGTCCTTGTTTGGAGAGGTCTCTTTATGTATGGGTTAGCATAATGTGTCTCTAAAATTTCAGTGCAAATTGCTCAAACAATTTGGAGAAGTAGATCCTGTCTGGCAAACAGCTAGAGAAATTGATTAATGACGCTATCTTTCATACATTCAACGGTATGAATTTTGATAATGGTTCCTCAACATCAACGTGATGCTTGTTAATAATAAAATTATTATTCTAAGATCATAGTGTTTCTACATTGTTTTGAAACATTTAGCAAGTATGATTGGTCGATCGTTATTGGCATTCATAATTGAGAATCACAAAAGCTATGTAAGATCTATATTGAGGATATATATGCTTATGTTAACCTCTAAACTGAGAGTTTCTACACTGTATTATTTGTTGTGATTGTTGTGTATTAAAGAGATACAAGACATTCAATTGACTGTATGCTGTATCTTCTGATTTGTCCATGCAGCTGCTGGTACATGGAGTGAGGTCATGCTCACTGGCGAGGCCCCATCCGGCAGATTCTCAGTAGCTGGGGATTGTTTAGATCCACACCTGGGAGGTGCTCTTGTATTCATAGGTGGTTGTAATAAAACACTTCAACCCTTGGGAGACATGTATTATCTACATACAGGTCTATCATCGAGTCCTCCGACAAACCCACATTAGTTTCTGTTGACTTTTACTTATTTCTGTTTCAACATTTATTTAGAACTTTCTGGATATCCCTTTGATAAATATCTGAATCTTGTTTTCTTTTCATATAACTAGGCATTGGTAGAGAGGCTGAACGAGAGGATAGAAGGGTAGAGAAATTGTCTTTGAGGAAGCAATTGAAGTTAAAATGCCAGAATCAACAAGCTTTGGCTTCTCCATGTGATGAGCGATTTGATAATAGTGCTAATGTTCATCAGCAACTGCCTGTGAACTATACACAGCCGAGTGAGTACCTTTCTCATACCTTGTTGATTTTACTTTGTAATTTCCCACCTTGTATTTCTTGAGAATTGTCTTACTGAAACCACTCCTTGTTAATGCATTTATAAGTTACTTTTATCTTTTTCAATGTGATTTCTTTAGTTATTTGTGGCCAACGATTCCTTAATCATTTTATTTTGACAAAATGTTTGGTAAGAGGAGACCTTAAAGACTGGAGTAACTTGAGGGAGGAATGATTAGATGATAATTCATAAAGCAAGCCTCCATGTGGATCCATATATATACACACACAAGGTAGGGTTAAGGCTGCATACACACCACCTTTCCCAGACTCACTTGTGGGATTACACTGGGTATGTTGTTGTGTTTGTTTTATATATATACAATACCTACACATCAAAAAGATTTCTTATTGTTTCTTTGCTCTAAGTTATGGGCAAAGTTTATTATGGTTGTGCATGTAGATACTGAATATGTTCACCTTTCTCCGAGTCCTTTTTTTCCAGGAAAACTAAAGTGTCCTAGCATGTTATATGTTACCTGATAAATGGTATTTTTCTTGTGTGTACTCTGTACAAGTGATACAGTTTGTATTGCATAAATGCTTGAAGCAGGGAAATAGTGGATTCACACAGGTGTTGAATTGACTGCTGAAGGGACATTGGTATTGTGACAGGGAATAAGACTCCTCAGGGGACAAAGACTTTTCAAGCCAGGGTCACAAAGAGTTTTCCAAATGCCTATACCGTTGAAACTGTTATAGATGGAAAATGTCTTCATGGATTACTGTTTTCCACCACACAAAGTCATGAACAGACTCCCTGTGATGATTCTCTCAGGTGCATGTGGTCTGATTCTACATTAGATTGATAAGAGTAGTAGAATTTCAGTATTTATCAAAATTTTGGTTCCCTTATTGCCTTTTGGATGATGTTAACGTATTTTCAAAATTAGGAATACGGGAAGTCGTGAAGCTGATAGAGAAAAGCATCATGGCGATCATACTTCTGTTAGAGAAGTTACAAGACCTTCAGAAACAAATGTGAATGACTTCCAGCAAGCAGGTGTCTCAGGTGGGAATTCTATCAGAAATGAGGCTCCAGTTGGAGCTGCTACAGCTGAAATGAGTCCATTCCCGTCTTATGCTTTGCCAGCCCATGAGGTTATACCTTCTTTCTATGGCATAAATTGTTTAATTGTGCTATACCATCTTATCCCCAGACCCCACTTGTGGGATTTTACTGGGTATGTTGTTGTTGTTGTTGCTATACCATCTTAAAGAAGAATTAGTTTTAGCATTTGACATGCAACCGTGGGTGAATGCAGCTTATAAACAATGATTTTAGGGGCTTACCACTTCCATTCCAAAAATTAAATCTTCATCTTCTTCTTCAGTTATAATGCAGTTGGGAGGGCATGACACTTACATGCCATGAATTCAATCTTCATCCTCTTGAAATTCCATGAGGAATTTGTGATGACCATTACTGTATAGCAAGAATTCCATATAGCAAAGCTTACGAGTGAGCAACAAATCTGGATTATTTCAAGTTAGGTTAATGATGTAGGCTTTTATGGCCAAGCTTTGATGTATTCTCTTTTTGGTAATTTGAGACATAAATCCACATGTTGCAATCCTCTTCAATGACATTCTAATTTTGCTTCTTGCCTACAATAACAACTACACCTTAGTCCCAAATAAGTTGAAATTGGCTATATGATTTTTCACATGTCCATTCAAAGCTCAACTCATGTCACATCATACCAAATAAAATAAAAGTGAAAATAATTTCGATACAAACAAATAATATTATAATAGTAATAATATTAATAATAGTAGTTCTCTAACAAGACCAAAACCTATTTCAACAAGTAGATATCACCTATTATGGATTTTTTCCTTTCTTCCATTGACCCCAATCTCTATCTATATCTATATTGATTCCAAGAATTTGTAAATCTTTCGAGACAACTTCCTTACATGTGATTTTACGTCTACATGGTCCCTTTTGAACACCTTCACACACCATAGTTTCATGCTACCAACCTGTGCATTTGTAGAAATGACCAAACCATCTCAAGTGATGCTCTCATATTTTATCCTCAATGTGTGCTACTTGCACCCTTGGCGTAATCATTTTTAATCTTAACTTTATCTTCTATGAGTAGTTGACCACACATCCAGCTCAGCATCACATCTCTGCAACATTCATCCTATGGATATGTTGAACTTTAGCAGGCCCAATATTCAGTACCATATGACGTTGTCGGTCTTATATTGTTTTACAAAACTTACCCTTCACTTAGGTAGGCATCTTCTACCACGTAACTCTCGATAACACTCCATTTCAACCATAGGATTTCAATTCTATTAGTAACTTCATCTATCATTCCATTCTCTTGAAACTATGAAACCTAGATATGTAAATTGTTTGCATTTTGGTCTCACAATCCCATCTAGTCACACTTTAACTTCACTTTTCTCATGATAACTGAACTTTTGATGTGCATGTATACTTGTCCCAATACTCTTACTCTCTAAAGTGCTTCTCCATAGTTCAATCACTTGTTCATCCAGTGCAAGGTCACTGGCCATTCATGGAGTCTATTCCTAAGGCTCAAAAACATCTCCTGGGCCATGCCTGGTAGAATTTTAGAGTCCTTATGCAGTTGGGAAGAAGCAGGATCATAAGCAAAGAACAGAAGCAATTGGAGAATCATTCCTGCTACTATTTGGTGGACTATTTGGAAAGAGAAATCTTAGTGTTTTTGAGAATAGGGAGAGTAATATGCAGCAAGTAAAACTGAATTGTTTTCTTTGTGTTTTTGGTGTAATCAGATTTACTCGGATGACACTGTCTCTACCATTGATGTTTTAGACTCATTATAGGGATAGGAGAGTGCTGCCTTTAGTGTTCTTTATGTAAATATGGTTTTCGGTACAACCCATGTACTGACTTATGGAAATAGAAACAGTTACCAATCTCAAAATAATAGTTCAATCTTTTGATCGACACCCTCACTTTTCATTAACTAACACATTATCCCATGGTAGGTGGAGTTAGATAAGAAATATAGGATTTTTTTCACTATATCAATCCTTCGAATAAAACATTCAAACCAATGAGTAAGGAAAGGAGGCTTTGAGTTGATATTTAAAAGAAGTTTATCCTGGTGTGCCACTTCCTTTCTTGCTACCACTTATTGAGTCAAAAAGCTGAATTAGACTTTCATTTATATTTCTTCAAATCTAGTGGGACATTTGTCAAGAAGCGACATCTGCAAATGACATTCACGATGGTTCAGGATTTTGATTCTCTCTCTTCATAGAACTCATTGTCCTCTCTCTCTCTCTCTCTCTCTCTCTCTCTCTCTCTGCAGTAATGTGAACAAAAAAAGAAGCATTTCTTTCAAGTTAAGAATGTTAAAGTTCTGATTTCCTTTCTAACCTCCAAGTCTCTTTTCCTTTTCGTAACTAGCCTTTATAAGTACCTGCTCTACACATGAGGATTGGTTTCTAAGTGAATCGACCAAAGAATTATAATTACCAGTAGAGCTACATATCTTCCATTGCTGCTGATCTCTTGTCTTGTGTGATTCACTATATGTGCCTTTTTCTTTAGCAAAACGGGTTATTTTTGAACTTTTACTTTGACATGATTTCTGACTAAGTGCCTTTTTTGGCAGGTTCGTGACGTGTCCCGTGGTGTGAATTTGGGAAGCAATATGGTGACTGATGCAGTAGATTTTGGTACTAAGGTCTCTAAGGAGAATTCTTCTAAAACAAATGACTCGTGAATCCTTTATTTAAGGTACATGTTGTATTCCCATGCTAGTCTTGTAAGATTTGGTGATTTTGAACCATGTGCCCCTTGCTTCGGGAAGTTCTTGATAAAAAAATGAAATAATACAATACCATCCTAGTCATGCGCTGTTAATTTTCAGATTTCATGTGGTAAAAGACAAAATGTTACTGATTTTTCTTCGATCTAGTATTGACCAAATAATGATTTGTATAATAAATTATTCTTTCAAACACTTAGTTTACTGAAGGAATTGTCGATGGTTAGTTTGAAATATTTGACTTGTTATGGAATCCAGAGCAATATTCTTTTTTATTTGAACTTGCCTTTCATTAAGATGGCTTCACTCATTTTCTTCAAGTGTTTATGGCCTCTGCTTTTATGTATTATTGAAGGTGTAAAATTTCCTTCATGTGGGTAGATGCATTATACTAGTTCATGTAATCAGTAGGACTCCTTTATGTTGGGCTCTCTAGGAAAAGAATTTACAAATATGACTAGCTGTGAAGTACTGCTTAGCATATCAAGCCTATCAGTTAATGGTGAGTCTAGAAAGTTTCCATGTTGCTTGTCAATATTAGGAGGTTATGTTTATTAATAACATACATGTTGGCCAGCCAATGTTCTTCAAACAAAAAAAAGAAGAGAAATTCACAAGTTGGTGTTCGGAGGGAGGTATGTGAAATTCAAGAACTTAGATGACAGTCATTGAGACTCCTATTTCGAAGAAATTAAAGACAATAATTAGTGCGAGAAATATAGGAGATAATATTTTTGAATTTATTGGCTACAAAGATTACTGAAAACACAGGCACAACATGACAATCCTTCTCCAAGTAGTATACTATATACAAATTGTATTTCATTCCTATTCTAGGACACTCACGCAAGTTAGTGCATACAAGTCATATGTATTGAGCTTGCAACAAAAGTAATTAATACGAGGATCAGTGAAGGACTTGGTGGAAATATCTGCAAGCTTCTCTGATACCATGTAAATATGACCCCTGGGCCGATTCAACCCCAAAAGCTAGCTCATGAGGGGAGGATTGCTCAAGTCCATATGAATAGACCACTAGTCCATTCTCCAACCAATGTGAGCCTCTAACCCACTCTAACAACTAGTATAAGACTATCTTCTTTAATTTATGAATAAGAACCAAAGAGATCTCGTTAAAGAATTAATCTTACCTCTAAAAGAACTGTTATAAATCTCAAGTAGTCAACCCACAAAGATGTAAAGGAGAGAAACTCTCAAATAATATTAATAATGTAATGTTGTTAAGAAAACAAAATCCATCCCAAATAGCATGAGATTTGCACCCTACGTTTATAGAAAATAGTAAAAAGCCTAACAAAGAAACTTTAAACTAGGAAAACAAGTAAAATTAATGTCACACTTCTTCACAAACTACCTAACAAAAAAAGGAAAGAAGTTTCAAATTTGTAACCAAAAAGCACATGCCTATTTTGCTGCAACTTGGGCATGAATTGGAGTCCTTTAGGAGTTTCAAAAAAAAAATTTGGAGTCCTTTTGGGAGTGTGATTCTTTCGTAAATAGCCTCTCTAACTATATATGGTAAAGGCAAGGTCTGCACGCACACTAACCTCTCCGAACCCTAGTTGTGGATTACATTGGGTACGTTATATTATCAGCCTTTTTGGGTAGAAATTTCAGCCTTCATTCTTGGGCTCCATATGGGGTCCTCCTCTTGGTCTTCATGTAGGCCCAATTTGCTTCCTCTTAGATTTGGACTTGGACCACGAAAAACTTGTAGCACTTGTTCTGCTCTTTGCCTTATTTCTTGGGCACATCTTCCTTGATACACCTTCTTGATCTCTCTCTAGCTTCCAAAGCTTTATCCAATCTATTTAATGTAAGTATGTCACCACGGATGCTACAATTGTCTCTCTATTAGATAAGTCTACACTACATGGATTCAACAACTCTTTCCTTTTGTGGCCATAGTTATTAAGTATGCTTATTGTGGCATGAAAATGAAGTTGACTTTCTTATGTTAGAACACATATTCTCAGGTATCTTCTGTACTCTGATATCCAATTCTTCAGCTTAAAACTTTCTCATGTCATATGTGAATAGTGTTGTCTCTGGTTCAACTTAAATTCCTCAAGCCCATGAATTGATAGTCTTTGTTCCCTGATTGCTTTTATGGAGTCTAAATTACTCATTGATCTGTAAGGTGTTGGCCAAACTAGCCACAGCAGAACTAGACGGTGCTAATACCATGAAGCATAACTGGGGACGTCTTTATTGTTATCCACCTTAGAGACAATTTAGATAAAATATGTCAATATTTATAGCATAGCAGACAACTGTTATTATTACCAGATTTAATTGTATTCTCTAGAATCTCAGCTAGCTGCACCCTCCACAGGGGGGTAATATTGGCTGTCTCTTGCCTTTCCGCAGCTTTATGATGTGTTCTTAATATAGAACCCTCTTTAAATTCTAGTGACATTTACATGTTTCTAGCATTTAGAACTTGTCACAAATCACATGATGGTGGAATTTTCTGTTTCTGTCCTAATCAAACGCACCCTCCACAGGGGGGTAGTATTGGCTGTCTCTTGCCTTTCCGCAGCTTTATGATGTGTTCTTAATATAGAACCCTCTTTAAATTCTAGTGACATTTACATGTTTCTAGCATTTAGAACTTGTCACAAATCACATGATGGTGGAATTTTCTGTTTCTGTCCTAATCAAACGCACCCTCCACAGGGGGGTAGTATTGGCTGTCTCCTGCCTTTCCGCAGCTTTATGATGTGTTCTTAATATAGAACCCTCTTTAAATTCTAGTGACATTTACATGTTTCTAGCATTTAGATCTTGTGATGGTGGAATTTTCTGGTTCTGTCCTAATCAAACGCATTAGTGTGCCCTATAGAGTAAGTAGGTTATTTCCACTTAAAATTGCTTAAGCTTCCTCTCCTTTTCATCTGATGCAAAAGTAGTGTATTCTCAGTTTGCTCATTAAAATCTTCCCTTACCTGGATACCGATCTCATGAGACTTACAATATTCAACGTGACACAATGTTGTTAGTCGCCAATCTCAGTAATAATTTCTGATGACGTGTTCAATTAGTTAATGTGGAAGAATTCCTTATTAAAATAACTCTAGTCTGAAAGGCTTTTGGTAGTTTTTGTTTTTATTATTTGTAATTTTTTTATTGGCTACAAAGATTACTGAAAACATTAATAGTGTGGCTCATTGTTGAGAGATTGAGTGCCCTTGCTCGTATGCTATTTAGATCGACTATAGCTATTAATATTTTGATTGTAAATCAAGGTCCCTAACATACAAGAATATCGTGGAGCATGAAACCAGATAAGATTCCCCTATTGTTTCCAATTTTCTTATTTTGATTCCTCTCCTTTTCTCCATTCCTAGTTTCACTTGAATACCTATAAGGAATATGTCATTTAATTTGAGCGTGAGAAGCAGGTACATATTGATTAGTTTGCATGAAACATACCTTACAAGAAAAAGCTTTCAATTGATGAGCAAGTATACATGGAGTTGTTGATGTTGCAGAGTCCTGTCTTGGGGAATTAAATAAAATTCACGAAGTTATGTAGAAGAACTTATCAACAATGCCCATGGCATTACACCAGATGAAAAGAGAAAAGTTAGCTATCCCAAACATGATATGTACAACTGATCTTTGAAAATTTATTCTTGGAAAAAATTTAAAATGATTAACAGATGAATAGCTTTTTCACAGTTCAGAATGTTGGGAGAATAATTCAAAATGGGTGTGGGAAATCAAATTTGTTTGGGATTTGGTATTTATTCATGTCTAAATAGGATTCTCAAGTCTAAATAATATATGGGAATAAGTTTTTTAGTCCTAGCTATTGCACTATATAAATAGAGGTGTCGCCAGCTATTTTCTATCGTAAGAAGTAGTGGAGAATTGTGGAACACATTCAGAGATTTGTGAGTTTATTAATAAAATGTTCTCATTCGAGAAAACATTTGTGTTGGTTTTCTTCTTTTCTCCACAGAAAGAGCTCTACTAATTAGTACGCTCTCTTCACTATTTTCACATTGTGATTAAAAACTTCCCAGTTCAGATAATAATCATGCAAAGAGAAAAGTAGTAAAGAACAACAAATCTGCTTGCTTGAGACTGAGCTGTGTTCCTGTTAGACCCCTAAAGCTAGTTGATCTTATCTTCCCTTGTCCGTGCCTGCTGGCTATACAGTCGGTCAATTAGGCAAAACAGGATTTCTACATTTAAGCTGTGCTGTATTTGCCCTTTCATTTTAAATTGTAGAGTTCTTTCAAAAGTTTTGGTTCCAAAACCATGTAAAAAAAAAAAGCAGAAAGAAATTTCTGAAATCTCTTCTTAATTAAATTAGTTTTTCTCTGGTTGATTGCTATCTTAATATCTTGAAAAGATGATCATTTGTGTTGTTACCCGTTATGTGCTAATTTCCCTGAGTTCCAATTATGTGTTGTCTCTTGCTATATCTTACCTAGTCTGCCGAGGCAAATGTCTCAAGAAAGCAGAAAAAGGGTGATATTTTTTGCCAAAATTACTAAAACACTTTACATGGATATTTACATATGATAGGGACCTTGATTGTGATAGGAGTAAGATAACGTGATTTCTACCGATCTGCATCTCTATCTCTGTTGGTTTCCCTTGTGATAGAAGCTTGGCTATCTGCCTCAGTTCTAATCTTTCTGCTTTCTGCACTTGCAAAAAACTAGACCTCTGGTCTCTATAGGCCCAACTCTTGGGACAAGTTGGCTTTGATGTCCTCTTCCTGATGATAGCAGCAAACTTTCTGTTCCTCAGCAATATCGTGCTGCTTATGTTAGATTGTTCGTTCACTTTTGCTTTATTTGTTTTTGCAGATAAAAATCAATGGAACGCTGATTTATCAAGATGGTGGTTACTTGCTTAAATTACCATTTCTCTGATGGATTTGTCAATATGAGAACCATTTGTGAAGATGGTAGAGGGAATTGAACAACTTTATCTTTACATTCTGCTTGAGGATATAAACAATTTCATTTCCTCAGGCTTTTTAAGCAACAAAGAATCATATTTACTGTGGTGTAGTTACCAGCTAAGCTAGTAGAAGCTTTACTTTACTAAAGCTGAAAGTCAGACAATTAACTAATTTCCAGTCAAGCTGTTTTATTAACTATGAAGTGCAATCCACCTCCCTTGTCTATTTCATCGTTTGGATTGACTTATTTTTAGTGGCTTATAAGTTCCTTTTTAAAAGGTTTTTGGAAGTATTTGGTTTAAAGCACTTTTTCTAGCTGTAAGGTACCCAAAAAGGTCAAAAGTTGGGTGTTGTAAACTTATGATTTTTAACTTTTAACTTATAAGCTGTCTTAAAATAGCCAATCCAAATGCCCCCAGCATATCACATGACTCGCTCGCATCTAATAACTAGAATGTAAGTCTCGTTCCAGGTAGGGTGTCTGCGAAATATTGAAAAATCGAGTCAAAAAATAAGTATCTGGCTAGAAATTATAATTATCGTGTATTGTGTATTGTGCGTGCACGCATATTACTCCCTTTTTAGGAGCGTAGTTGCAGTAAAATAAAGAAATAACTTGTAATCTGATTTATTAAATTTGTATGTGAAGGCTTGAAGGTGGCTACCGATGCTTGGGGCGTGATAGTTAATGAGAGTTACTTCGGAAATGAAGAAATCAAGTCAAATTTTTTTGGGGTTATTATCTTAGTTTTAATAAAATGCAGTTGAGGAAAGTATGACTTGATAATAAGACCATAACTGCATAAAATTTATAATAGGATCGTATTATGAAAATGTTTGAAATCTATAGGTGTTCATCTGACTTATTTTAGAGCAATTAAAAACATGTACAATAGAGTTAAAGATCTAGGTGAGAACAGCTGGAGGTACTCAGAATATTTTATGTGGTTATAGATGAATTAACGCATACTCAAATGGCTGTGGAGTGGAGTATGTAATTCATTAATGATATAGTATTGATCGAAGAGAAGTGATGGAGTTAAGTATTAGGTTGGAAGTTTGGAGATAGATTTTAGAATTTAAAGGTTTCATCAGCATGACTAAATAAAGTACATGGAGTGCAAGTTCAATAACGTAATCCGTGAAATAAAGATGGAAGTGAAGATTGATTCATAATTCATACCTAAGAGAGGAAATTTAAAGGTCAAGAAAACATATATACTGAAGATAATATCACATATCATATTGAAATTACTTCAAGTCTTGGTGGTTCATAATTTAGGCGTTTTCCATTTTACAGGAATCAAATTCTTTATCTCTGCTTTGGAGTTCTTATTTTGATAAAATTTTTAAAATCTATTTCATCTTCAAAATAACTTATCTTTGAGTCATTTAATTATTGTCAAGATTTTTTGTTATTTCGACACTAGAAATCTATTTTGTCAATTTTTTGTGCAAAAAAAAACTTATTGTAAGAATTTCTTAATTTTTCTAGAAAAATGACTAAATTTTTAGCCAATTTCATAAGATTTTTTGGCAAATCTATATATAAAGAAAAATAGTGCAGTAATTGATTTGATGACGCTATGCTAGATTTGAATATAGTCCATCCAATATGTGACTGGATTTTATTGTCATATATCTAAATAAATAAAAATTGACAAAATAAGAGCCATGAAGACCCGACTTAATTGATTTGATTCAATTCTATTCTGTTTTAATATTTGAAAAACATACTATATTAATCTGAAAACCAACTATTCTGTTCCCAGGCTGGTTGTGAATATAGATTTTTTGGATAAAGAAATGGGTATCAACTTGAAATGATAATGTAACTAACAAATCTAAAAATGAAGAGAGCAATTGATTTTACTATAAAGCATGTTCATAATCACTTTGGGACACTACGTTCTGTTTCCTAGAATCATTGCATCCTAAAACAACAGTAGCATGAACTAAAACTTGATTTCCTTAAGCAGGCATTGAGGATTGTTCACGGTAGAAGCTTTGGGTATATCCCAACAGTGAATAGGAAAGGAATATCATATACAATTGATCATCCGAATGCCGACGCTGTTTCCCCAGACACAAAATAAACCAACATACAGTAGAATAGTCTCATCATTTTCCATGGCTACACAGTATCATCTTTGACAGAAGGAACTAATTCTTGCTATCGCCAAACAGGTAACCCAGGGAAGACCCACCACCTGGAGCTGCATGCACTTTGGTAGATGGGCGATCCTGAAAAGTGACAAAGATTCAGACATTTTACTTGACAAAACAATATCATCCTGTGAACTCGACAAGAAGAAGGTAATAAGATGTGACAAAATTAGCAACACAATTAGCTTGAGCTAGATGAAGAATGGAAAAAAGTTTCCAGAACAGGATGTGTGATGTGACAGTATCAAGAATGTAGTGCTGAACTAAATAACGAATGGCAAAAGAACTTCCTTTAGAAAAAAATTAGATGTTTTTATCCTCAATTAAACTCCTGAATCCTATTGATGGCTTTGATTGGCCAACTTGAAAAGTGGAAGTGCTACTACTGAAACAGCAATAACTGAAGGAGGTGATAGAATCAAGAATGTAAGAAGCATATAGTACTGAACTAAATCAAGAATGAAAAAGAAATTTCTTCATTAAAAAATCTGCTTCCATGTCAAATTCACCTTCTGAAAGCAGTCATTTCAAAAACTAATCCATTTGATCAAGCCACGAGAATCATAAAGAAAGAACAAATGAGGGATTAGTAGTCTGCAAGGACGTTTTAAGACCAACTCTAAAAGAAAGATGATTTGCATCTTACCGTGAGGAAATTTCCAGTGTTTTGTCCATCTGCACGGAAATAGTTATTGGAATTCCGCGCCTGGATGCCAGCTGGAATCTCCTTATTAACACTTGGAGCTGGTGCAGTTGCAGTAGGCTTCTGTGGATTGCTTGTGGTAGGTCCCTGATTCTGTGAAGCTTCTACCTTGTTGGTAGTAGGTTTTGGAGCCTCACCATCTCCAAAAAGGTAACCTAGGGAACTCTGTCCTCCACCACTGCTGACTCCACGACCCATGATATCTCAACTTTTAAATGATTGATTCTGCTCAAAGCAGCAGTACACAATCTCAGAAAAGATTACAAGACATTATAAACAAAAAGTATGAAGTAAAAATAAGCTCTATGACTCTCTGCACTGTACCACATAAGATGAACTACTATATGTGTTTATATGAATAAAATATAAACTAAATTAACAGTATCACATATGGTCTATTGGGTCTAAATGAATTCCTCCAGGATCATAACAAGCTGAAAGTTGGGAGAAACTTATAGGAAAGATTACAAGAACATTATACATTTCAAAATTCCAAAACCTCAGTCTATACAACTTCTCCTTCTCACTTCAGTGTACAACTTCTCTTTCCCATGAACCACACTATAAGAAACTAATTAAGCACATGCTATTGAGAAATCACAAAGCATACAGTGGTCTAGGGAGGCAGAGTGTACGCAAACCTTACCATGAGGTAAGGAGGCAAGGAAAACATTACGGCGCATAAATAGTTTGTGAATAGATATAAGTTTGTCCTATTAAGAGACATGTAGATACATAATAATGAAATAGCTACAAAAGTAGAACTCATATCTATCTGAATCTATGATATTAGAAGCTGTAGCTCTGTGTCCATTTACAGCTATTACACGCCAGTTACGCAATTATCTTTTCTTCCTTTGATACAGATTTAATATTATCATTGACTGGTCCATCTACTAATACCAGATAACATCCCTCAACTAGCAAGTAAACCTTGCAGCCAAGTAAATCAAGTAATGCGCTCAAAATTTGGACAAAAACACAATCTCCAGCCCAATACAGCATAGCAACATCAGCATACAGGAAATGCACGTGTAGTAATTGTTAAATCATCCAGAACCAGAAACATCACAAGTTTCTCCGGCCCTTTGCTAATCGGGTAACACTAGTAACAACTGCCGGATCAATATTTGATTAGTTCACTCAAACCTATTAGTTTCTTCTAATTCCTCTAGCTAACTTTTGGAATTTCATCGGATCGAAATTCTGACAGTTACACGGAGAGCCAGCATGTCAGCGATGTACATTGCACATACATAAACCGATGCATGATTATCAACAACACATAAACAGTTAATCATAATCAACCGAAAAGCAATAAAAAATGGCTAAAACCTCAACCTCGTCCTATCAGCAGCACTGTTGACTATATAAGCTCAGATCCGAAACCACTATAATTTTCAAAAACAGAAAAAGAAATGATGCATAAAAATTCTAAACCAAAAGTAGGCCGATCCAGAGAAGACGAACTACAACAACAATGAGATTCGACTTCCAAAAAATAAAAATGCGATTTAAACGGAGTAAGAGAGAGCAGCAGCAGGTACCTGAGTAGTTCGGATCAGATCTGTGGAGAAATTGATTGAAGAGCAGCAGGGCTTTAGCCTTTATAGGTACAACTAACGGCACGCGCAGGCGCAGCAATGGAAAGGATATGAAATATCTGAAACAGTATTCGGTGTAGTGGGTGCCTGCTTGCATGGCTGGACTCTTGTGCAAATAATAACGGTCGCTTTCCGAAATTTTTTTATTTTCTTTTTGACCCCTCTCTAATTCACGTGATTAATCTTTCTTTTTTTTTTTGGGGGGGACGGGGGGGCCGGGGTGCGTGGGTAAAATGGATATGCATTAATAAACTTCAACCACAGAGGCAGTTCGGGCCATCAGTATGGGCCATTTAATGTTATGTTGGGCCACATCTTGGCCCAGGGAAATCAAAATAGAGAAACTTATAGATACATTTTATGGGCTATAATATTTCTCTAACTATATTTATTATAAGGAAAAATTACAGAAATTCCACGTTATATTAAAATATTTTTTACCTTTTTTACAAATTATTAAAATTTATTTTTCGCTTCTTTCTCTCCCCACGTCTGATACACTCTCCCCATTCCCACAAAACTCATCATTCTAAATCGCCTAAAAAGATTAGGACTATCAGACCCAAATGAATAGTTTTTTCTTCATATGAATTTGTAAAGGGAGATAATTCAAGCATACCCAGATACAAATTTGAGAGAGAGAGAGAGAGAAAACTCACCAGAATAAGAGTTTTGATGGCATCTCTGTCAATAGAAAAGCCATCCACCATGCTTTGCTTGTAAATCCCAAGCAAAACATCAACAAAGTCCTCTCTATTTCATTTTCAACTTCTTCCTTCACTCTTTTCTGACTATCTATATAGTTATTCGTTCGATTCAAATTCATTTATTGACCCAGATCGAAAAAATTACAAAGAGAAAATGAAAATTGCAGGAAGAAGAAGCAACATTTGTGGAGAATAGAAGAAGAATCTGAGAGTGAAAATAGTTTGTCTTCCTTCTTATAGACAGAACGCTGATTTTCTTCCCACCACTTCTTTGCTTCTTTCTCAATTTTTTTATCGTGATTCATTAGATATGGTGATTCATGAAAATATAAAATTGTATATGGATTGAATACAGTGATTCATTGGGATATTTTTTCAGTTGTTATAGGTTGATGATTCATTGGGTGCATCATACAAGGATGATACACCAATTAATCATATTATTGGGTTGATTTATTGAGACAATAGATCATACAATATGATTCATTGCAATAAAATAGTTAACACATGACTGATTCACTGCATTAGATATTGATTAGAATGAATCATGACTTATGAATCATGTATGGCGAAGTGTATCCGTAAAATTATCTTGTTAAGTGTATCCGTAAAAATGAAGTGTATTCGCATAATTGTCTTTTTATGAGATTTTTGTAAATATGGAAAAGATTGTGATAAATTGAAATTTCTTTCCCTCAATAAGTTATACTTATTATAATTACCAAAAATAGCTACAAGTTATGAAAAAAAATATATAAAAATATGTGTAATTAATTTAGTATTTATTAATATATACGATGTATATACTGTTAAGGAAAGGATATAACTCATATAACCATCTTTTTTTTTAAATAGTAACAGTAAATTACATTAATTAGGTTAACCATTTTTGAATTGCCAATATTCCCTTTATTGTTATTAATACCAAAAACAGCTAAAAATGGATCATTCAAATTTTTTTTTTTCGAATTGTCCTCTTCATAGTGCTTTTTCTCTCTTTTCAATAATCATTATTGTTGTCTTTAATATAAATCAATACAGGTAATATCAAGTTTGAGTTTGTTGACTCTCTTGTTTTTATTGTATCGATTAATAAATATTCTATTAACATAAATGTTTATTTTTTGAATTATGGAATAGGAAATGTCAACCATAGCAGTTTTAATATGACATTCAGGAAAATGGAATGAAGACAGTTGCTACATCGAATGAAATGAAGATAATTGCTACACCGAATATAGAGTAGATGACATTACGCTGAGGGAATATGCTTGATATGATGATTTGGTAGGTATAAATTTGAATCAGTTGAATGTTGATTTGGTTACTAAATCCCTAAAAATCAGATACACTGTTGATGGTAGCAATACGCCTATGGAAATACATAATGACATGAGTGTTCGGGTATATATTCAGTTAAAAAAATCAAACATGGGATTTGGGGTATATCCCTTGTGCGTATCCGTTGTTGATAAAGATGTAGGCTACTCTGTTAATGGGAAAATTGCAATTCATAAAGAGGTGATGTAGCTTGAATACAATCGTAAAAACGATGATACAAATGATATAGTTCATCAATTGGATGTAATCACCAAAATCACCAAAAAATCTGGGTGTAATCAGAAGAAAAAAATATAAATATATGTATACAAACAAAATCTTTGGGACAAAAGAAAATGATTTATGAGATATCCACATACCTAAAATCTCGCATTCTCTTTAAAAAAAACAAGAATCAGAAGGTGAGTCGAACAAAAAAATCACAAAAAATCGTGTGTGATGAGAATAAAATAACACGAATAAATATATACAAAAAAATTCAGATTAAAATATGGATTTAGAAGATATTCACATACCAATAATATCATATTCTCTTTTAAAAAGAGCCCATTAAATGTGTGAATTGAGACAATCACACTGGTTAAAGTTAATGAAAAAGAAAAAAATTAAAGTTTTAAAAATAACGCATGTGTTATAAGCATTGGAATGAGGTAGTGTGTATTGGAATGTGAATATGTATTATTGCCGTATATAGACCTAAAAATAAGGTAATTAGGCTGTGAAGTATATTTGTTATTTAATGCTAGTATCTTTGCTATTTAATGTATATTATATCCATATATAATAAATAAAATAAAGTGTAGTTATATTGACTAAATATATCTCATAATTTGCTATTTGGTGTAGTTTTTCCGTTAAAATATTAGTGTTTATTTTACGTACAAAGGTGGTCCCCTGGATATCTGCCTCTAATTGTTCCATGACAAACATCGGGGGAGATACAAAAAGGATAGTGTTACCAAACTCCATTTTCTTGGCTCCTTCTTTAGCTAACCCGTCTGCCATTTGATTTTGTTCACTAAAAACGTGCTGCAGCTCCACTCTTTACAGTTTGTCCATCAAGCACCTGCATAAACACACTCTATATCTTAAAAAATGCTAGAGACTTGAATAATAGGTGTTGAAGCTATTGAGTTATCTCCATTAATAAAATATGCTAATTAACACATTAGTTATTAATTCGTCATTTTTCTAAACTCTATTTTAATATATAAATACACTATTGTGATTTTCCCTTATGTTAGAAAAGAGTTGTCAACATGTATGCTTAAGGTCTATAAAATTAGCTTTGAGGGTATATTAATTTTTTCTCACTTTTAATTACAATTGTCACTTTTAGGTTTATTGCAATTACTAGATAATTTAAGGTCCGTGATACGAGCCCAACATAATTTCACATATTTTATTAAACAACTTCAATAAATTACTTTATTATTTTTTTCAAATGTTCATATGATATAAATGTGTCATTTACGATTAAACTTGAGAAGATTAAATCTCAAAAATTTCTATGCATAGAGAAAATAGAATAGTGTGCTAGGTTATGAATTAAAATATTTCACGTTCGAGGAGTATATAAAATATTAATATTTTTTAAAAAATCATCAATCGTCATATACTTTTGCAAGTGGTATCTATTTTTCACAGTTGTTATCTTCTATTTGTAATATTTGTACCATAAGTTTTGCATATGATAATATATACAAATCCTTAGTCAACTCAAGTATAATTTGTTTTTGGTCACCTTTGCTGATAAATAATGATTCATTTTATTGTTGTCTTCAACAACAATAATATACCCAGTGAAACTCTACAAGTGGGGTAAAATATACGCATATCTTACCACTACCTCATAGAGATAGAGAAGTTGTTTCCGAAAAACCCTCGAGTCAAAAATCAAGCCCATAAGCAGAAGATACTAGATATGAAAAAAAAAAAAGAAAAGAAAAAGGAAAAATGACTAATAATGAAAAGTAAATGATAATATGTAAAATACGATAAAAGTAACAAATATAAGACAAATAATGACAACACACGATATACATGACTAATCCTACTAACCTACTCATTTTGTTGTTGTCTTCGATACGTAAAAATAGTTCTATTTATTTTGATGTTAATATTGAAAGTATTTATGAAAAAGTTAATTTCTAATTCCACAACAAAGCCACTTTATTTCTATATTCAATACTAAATTTAATTTAAAAGAAATGATGTTGAACTATAAATATCATGTCGTAAAAGAAAACTTTGAATTTTACCCCCCACAAAATATCCAATCTACTTATTTTTTTCCTTTATATTCCTCAACATAGTTTTTTTTCTATTGACATTTTATTTTGTTTTTGTTCTTTAAATTTTTAACTCCTTATTTTTCTTAATTTGTATTTTAATATCCCTTAGAATTTGAATATTATTTTTCTCTTCAATTTTTTTTTTCTATTAAATAGTGTGTCATATTTGATATTAACAAAATATCCTACAAGAAAGGAAAAATTAATAACTTTTGATCTTTCGATGAATACACTATCAAATTGTTAATTTCTTGACAGTCAAATATTATTTTCTCTTTTAGTCACTAAATTTGATATTTTTAAAATTAAATAAAAAATATTGATACGTCATTTTTTAAAACTATTTTAATAATCAAGATACAAACTTTAGTAATGGTCATATTATATAACTTAATACCAAAAATATATTTATGTAAACCTTAAAAATATTTTTAGAAAAAAATTTTAACTATTCAAACACAATTAATTTTAAATCTGTTCAAAATTTTCTTTCTAAAACATATCCAAATAAGCTTAACATTTATTATTGTTTGTCAGAAGTTAACCAATAAACACTCTTCATTTTAAGCACGCTATATTATATAGTTGTGTATATTTTCTATGAAATTTGACTATTTTTTTTATGTAAATAATATATGGTTATATTTGTTGTGGATGAATTAATTTATTCTATATATTTGAAATTATACTTTTTTAATATTCTTTAGAATTTGAATATCAAATTTTTTCTTCAAATTTCTCTGTTATATAGTTTATCATATTTGATATTAAAAACATATCTTACATAGAAATTAAAAAAAATCAATTTTAATCTTTCAATGAATACATTATCAAATTATTAATTTCTTGATAGTCAAATATTGTTTTCTCTTTTAATCACTAAAATTGATTTTTTTCAAAATTACAACAACAACAACAACAACAACAACATACCCAGTGGAATCTCACAAGTGGGGTCTGGAGAGGGTAGAATGTACGCTGACCTTACCACTACCTTATAGAGATAGAGAGACTGTTTCCTGGGAACCCTCCTCTTAAAAATCCATAAGAAGAATAAACTAGATATGAAAGACAAGGGATACAAGAAAGGGAATAGAAAGAGCGACTAGTAGCTAAAACCACATAATGGTATACAAAATTCTATAAAATTAACATATATAAGATGGATAACAGCACACAAGATATAAAGGCACGACTAAACCTACTACCCTACTATACTCTACAGCCAGATATCAACCTAATATACTAATCTATTAACCTGCACATGTCCAAACCATCGCAGTCTCGCTTCCCTCATCTTATTAGCCACAGGGGCCACCTCTAGCTTCTCCCGCATGGTCTTATTCCTAATCTTATCACTCCTAGTATGTCCACGTATCCATCTCAACATCCTCATCTCCGCGACCTGCATCTTCTGAACATGTGAGTTTTTGATTGGCTAACACTCTACCCCATACAACAAAGATAGTCTAATTACCATCTTGTAAATCTTACCTTTAAGTTTATTAGGTGGTATTTTCTTATCACACAGTACTCTAGAATCAAGCCTCCATTTTGTCCATACTGCCCTAATACGGTGTGTGACGTCATCGTCGCTATCGCCACTACTCTGGATGATGGACCCAAGATATTTAAAATTTTCTCTCTTGGGAATAGGTTGAGTAACAAGTCTCACATTAGTGTCTGCTTCATCTTCCGCGATACTAAATTTGTAGTCCAAGTACTCTGTTTTAGTCCTACTCAGATTGAACCCTTTAGGCTCTAAAGTGTGTCTCTAGACCTTCAATCTATCATTAACTTTAGCCTAAGTCTCATCAATTAATACTATGTCATCTATAAATAACATATACCATAGAACTCCTCTTGAATAGACCTTGTCAGCTCATCCATCACCAAGACAAACAGAAAAGGGCTCAACACAGATACTTGATGAAGTTCTATCTCAACAGAAAAATACGTTGAGTCTTCTCCCACCGTGCTTACTTGAGTTTTAGCTCTATCATACATGTCCTTTATCACCCTAATATATGTCATGGGGATACTTTTCACCTCTAGGCACCTCCATAGGACATCTCGCAAAACTTTGTCATAAGTCTTCTCGAGATCAATGAACATCGTATGAAGGTCCTTCTTTCTCTCCCTATATTTCTCTACTAATTGTCACGACCCAAAATTCAGGCGTGATGGCACTCACCTAACCCACCAAGGCTAGTCAGTCTAACACTTACTAATCCAAACATAACAATAATTGCGAAAGATGAATAGATTAATACGACAATTAATCATATGAATACCAAACTACAACTATTCCAAGGACTGGTGTCATATGTACAAGCCTCTAAATATAGAATTCTCGAATAAAATACATGTCTCAAATGTCTAGTTCTCAAATAGAACATAACCTAATAATGGATTTCTTGAAGATCTGCTGAAGACATAAGCAGCTACCTTAAAAATAATCGGGAAGCTCGATCCTATAATGAGAAAAGTCTAACCAGAGGGATTGGGCTCGCATCCTACAAAAATGTAGCAAGGGGTGAGCACCAAACAACAGGGAACTCAGTAAATGGAACTAACTTAAAGTAAAATAATGAAGAACCAAGTAACTCCTTAACACCCAACCATATACCGTCAGACTACAACCAATCTCAATAGCACACCATATAATCATAACAAGCCAGAGTATTATGGGATGAAATGAATGACATGAGATGTAATAATGCTATGCAATGTCAACTAATAGTGATGCATGTCTGTCCTACGATACACATCCGCTGATCATAAACATGCCTCAATCAGAACCCATGGGGTCCACACATGGACCATGTATCTATCATGGCGTGTGACACGACCCTTGAATCATAGTATCCATCGCGGCGTGCGACACGACCCTCGAAATATAGTATCCCCTGGGAACCCTCC
>DF357406.1:100277-136989 GCA_000787875.1 Solanum virginianum | reverse complement strand
ATCGTGTACTTCCAAAACTCTACCGAAATCTCATCGGGTCCGATCGTCCTCCCTCTCTTCATCCTACTAATAACACGTTTGACCTCCTCAACTCTGAGCTGCCTGCAATAACCAAAATCACGATGACTTTCAGAGTGTGCCAAATCACCCAACATTAAATAAAAAATATTAATATGTCATTTTTAAGACTATTTTAATAATCAAGATGTCAACTTTAGTAGTGAATATATTATATAACTTTAGTAGTAAATATATCAAGCTTAGCATTTATTATTATTTATTCTTCACTTTAGCACAATTACGCAAATATCCTTATGGGCCTATAACAAAAGTAAGGACATGTATCAATTTTTCTCGATTTTTATTTTGATCATTAATAATTGTGGCAGAGAGTGAAAGAGCGAAGAGAGGAAGATACTTCTAGAGCGCACTATGCACACATATAAAAAAATCTTATGATGGCTAATATGTCATAGTTATAATTTTTTTCTTGTATGATTATTTTAGTTAATATCTTTTATAAATAGTGGATAAAATATCTAAACGTAAAATTACAATAATATCCTTAGTCGTCCTCAATTTGACTCTTTTATATAGTAGAAATGTATGCTTTAGGTCTGTCAAACTTTGATTACAGCTATCATACAACTGTCATATTTATGTTATTGTGAAAAACACCTCAACGTGTATTTCCTTCTCTAAAGGCATTGTGTGAAAAACACCTCAACGTGTATTTCGTTCTCCTTGAAACATCTGCGCCCAACCATCTCACCGATTAATTATTCTTCAGACTAAACTCTAAAGGCATCGTTCCAGGTAAATTTTAATCTTATGTTCTTAATTTTTCTACCATGTTTGTTTTCCTCAAAATTGAAGTAATTCAAACACGCCGCATTTTAGTGAAAAGCATTGAACGAATCTACAGGGTTATCGTAGCTAGCCTAAAAGGGGAGGAACCCTAACCAACGTTTTGGATTTTGGGGTTTTTGCCCCACCCTGGGTTAGGGGGTCGTTAGACCGTAGCTTGCTGCTGAAAAACGTTGCTAGGCTAGTGCGGCTCACTTCGCTCTTCAAGCTTCGCCCTCCTTACTCAACCTCAACGTCGGTAAAAAAAAAAACCTTTCTCCTTTTCTAAATAAGGTAAGCTTTGAAGCCGTATCTTGCTGATTTTTCCATCATCCAATCCACAACAAATCGAATATTAGTTTGTTCGATTTTCTCAGAATTGAACTGTGTTTGTTCAATTTCATCTGGTGTTTTTGATGCTTTGGAAGCACCAATAACCTATCATATTTTGAATTTGTCTTTTTCTCTCGCATCTACTAATGGAGTGTATTCTGGAATTCTGATTTTGGGAGTCAACCTAGGTAATTTGCTTAAAATTATTCCTAATTAAATTCTGTACCTTTTTGGGAGGCATGTACATTTCATCATAATTTGGATATAGAATGGTCTTAATTGTTTAGCTCTGAATTTGCCATTAGATATTCTTGCAGAGGGCTGCTAATTTAAGGATTGAAAGGACGATATGTGTCTTTATATTGCTTGTTTCATTGGCTGATATCATTGCTTCTTGCTGTAGAGCGACTTGGTTACTTTGGGTTTATCTACTATTTCACAAAATTTACTTTTAAAAGGTATAAGGAGTATAGATTTGGGGATTATTCTAATTGATTGCGTGAGAGATTTTTAGACAGTCAGTAGCTTGATGTAGTTAGAAAATTATACTTAAAAGAGAATGCTTTACAACTTGATTTTTGGATGGTCTTTATAAATGAATGGTCCCTCTATTTATACTACTCCTAAAGGGCTTATATGCAAATAATATTTATCCTACAAGTTCCTACATATTTATACTTCAGTCCCTTCTCTAGAATCTTTCATACTAGTCTAGAGAGAACTAAAAACTCCAAGACATATCTATATTCTTCTAGATCTTTCTAAGACTTCTCAAGATTTCTCTATGTTATTCTAGAGTCTTCTAGGAGCTTCAAGTGTTGTCCACAATGTTCTAGAGTCTTTCGGAAACGTCTCCGAGACTATAGTTTCTTCTCCTTAACTCTAGATTTTTTCTTCCTTTTTATGGAGGACTGACGAGTCGTGACATATGACCTTGATATGACCCATTTAAGAGCAACCCATCCATCATCATAAGCACAAGGATAACGATTCTCAGGTGATTGTCGTAGAAACAATCAACATATAACTAGAAAAATAAAAAACTACAAAAGTTGTTTAGGGAAAGCTATAGTAATTGCATTAGGTGTCTTTATATTGCTTGTTTCACTGGTTGGTATCATTGCTTCTTGCTGTAGAGTAGGGGTGGCAATTGGGCAGAATGGATCAAATTTGAGCGGGTTATAATGAGTCAAGATAACAAACGGGTCAAGACCAACCCAACCCAAATTTGCTTGGGTCAAAATAGGTTGGATCAAAACGGGTTGAGTAACGGGTTATAGAGCGACTCAAGATCCAACTTGACCCAATTTTTACTAAGTTCACTTATTTTATTTGTTGTTTTTTAATATTTTAGTACTTAATTAAATTATATTTTTTCTTTATTATAGCTATATAAAACATATCAAACTAAAAAAAAAGTGTTCTGAAAATATTTTGGCAAGATCTCTCTCAAGTCAATTCGAGTTGCATATTAACCCACCCAAACTTTAACGGGTTGGGCTTAATTTTGCCACCCCTGCTGTAGAGTGGCTTGGTTACTTTGAGTTTATCTACTGTTACTTTGAGTTTATCTACTGTTTCACCAATAAGGGTATTGGCAAAATAATTTGTGTTAAAGGGTATAAGGAGTATAGATTTGGGGATTATTCTAATTGGTTGCCGAGAGATTTTCAGAGACCAGTTAATAGCTTGGATGTAGTTAGAAAATTGGAGCTCAACTGATATTCAACCTGTCACTATACCTCGAGAAGTAGAAAGAATTACAATGCCTATTCTACCTACATTTGATTATGAGTAAGAGAGTATATACACCTTATAAGAATACTATACAATGTTCCTGTAACTCTCTGTTTCTTGTTACGAGCTATGGATATGACCCATTTAAGAGCAACCCATCCATAATGATCTCTAGTTGAGAAACAAACAAATAGTCTTTTAGATAATTAAACTTTAAATGCTTCATAATCAAAAAGAGATTTTAAAAAACAATATCTCTTGATTCTAACTTTTCCTTATTAAAACACCAAGTTAAATTTGCCACATAATGCTAACTTCAATTTTCAGAAATCTATAAATTCAGGAAAGTATTTAGCATTCAGCAAAATTGATGATATTTTCAATATCAAAATCAATTATTGAGTATTGGTCTTACATAAATTGAGATTAAAGATATTTAAATAACATTTATTTTATATTTTTTATGTTAAAGACCACTAACTTGAAACTTAGGATATACGGTTCACATTTATTAGCTTTTTTGTGAAGTTATTATTAACAGGTCAAATAATACAAACCTTAATTAACATATTAAAATGTATGAGTTTTGAATATTTAAAATATTAAATGAATTTAATTAAAAAATTAATCAAATCCAGTAGGCTGATTTAACTTCACACTTTCTCCGGAGAATATCATGGTGAAGAAGATAACAAAGAAATCTTTTGAGTTCGAAGCTATGTATAGTACTCAGCAGAGATTTGGCGCAAAAGTGTTTAACAAGTTTGTTCTGCGGCATCATTGCCGGTGGCTCAGGAATTTGCGCCGTGTTCATTTACTTTTGCGTGTGAATGTAATCATTTGGTGACTGGTGCGATTGGGCGGGAGGGACTCGAATCTACGCGTATATTCTCATTTGTCGAATTGAAATATTAATTGTAAGACCGCCGCAGTCTCTTGGAATACCAAAACTGAAACCTATTTTCTCCGATCCATCGTCTTCATCATACTTCATACCCCCCAACTCAACTATCTCGCGTACCACAACTTGAAGTAGCTCGGTATTCTCTCATCATATGCTTCAGGTATCCTCATCCGCCGCGTGTAATTTTTGCTCGGTATTCTCATAGATTTGATTTGTATATTTGGAGTTTTAGCTTTTATTTGAGTTTCGAATTTATAGACATTTTTCCTTATTTGGACTGTGATTAAGTGAGTGTATACTTACAATTGTGTTGGCCGAAACTCAAACACTAGGACTTGATGAGATCGGACAGTGGGGTGACACTATGATGTGACTAATCCTAAGAAGTATGTGTCTTTATGAGGTATTGACTAGGGAGTGTTTTTTTTGCTCTGCAACTCATGTTAGCTTGATATGGAGAAAACAAACTAATCTAGTTTATCCTTTTCATTTGTTATGTTGCTGTTAGTAAACATTGCTTAACATATACTTGGCATAAGATATTCAATTTTTTCGGATAGATAAGTAGCAATGGGGAATTGGAATTCTCATTGCGGATGGTGTTTCACTTGGTATGGAGGTGACTGGTCTGTGAAAAAGATGCATAGCAGTAAGATTTGATATCCAGGAATTGGCTGCTCTTGGGCCCTCTGATTATGTATGCTAAAAATAGAATTATTAAGGATGAGGTGAACTGAGAAATAAAGTAAATAGCAGTGCTGCTTTTGTAGAAGGGAAGCATAGAAAGTATGTCGCTGCTTTCATTACATACAGTGGGGGATGTAGCTAACAAGATATGGGTTCAACTGAACCCTGTAATTTTAAGATGGAGCTTAGCTATATAGGTAAAATATCACCAGAATTTCAGTAAACACATTTTGGACCCATCATTTCGAAAGCGCAATGGGTTCCTGGTAAAATTATAAAGATTAAACCCATCAAGTTAAAATCTTGGACCTGACATTGATTACATGGAGAACCAAAACAAATCAAATTGGAAATAGGCAAAGCAGGAAGTAGTTTCTTTTTTTTTTAATTGATGTTGACCATGCCTTAGAGGCTCCATAGGAATACAATTCCAGTAGCAGGGATGTTTAGAATTGCAAGTTGACACTTGCTTCTGCAAAGGAGATATGGTGATAAGTAACAGCAACATTGATATATATATATATCTCCATGTGGTGATAAACAATAGTAACAATGTATGTCTGCTTAAGAACAGCCGGAAGTAGAAACTAGAAGGTAATCCTTCTGACCCTAGTGATACTAGTCAAGATGTCAAACCTAGTGGTGGTCTCTACATTGGCATATTTAAGGATTGCTTGTCTGTAAGTTTGGATTTGATGTTAAACGAGTTGCATTGTGATGAGAGTTTGCCATACATAGGCATCAAATTTCCTGCAGAGAGCAGTTAACTTATCGAGGCCAAGATGAGGTCCACTAATATATTGAAGACTAAGAGTGCTAATAATATACTGCAGGAAGCAGAGAAGGAATTCTATTGCTCTTGCATGAAGTATACCATCAATCATGGAGCATGCTGTAATTTGAGAGAGCAAAAACAAAAGCCAATAATGTTGACATCACTTTTGCATGCTGCAAGCCTAGAGTTTATCGAGGTTAATGCTTCTGAAATTGAGATGGAGAGTCCACAAATATGTACAAGATCAAGATAGCTTATAACCTACCGCAGGAAACGAAGGCGGAATTCTACTGGTCTTGCCAGCAGATACCAACAATTATGGATGATACTGTGATTCAAGAGAGAAAAATAAGATCCACTAACAGACATTACTTTGCCTTCTGACAGCAGTGAGTTTAATCAGATTAATTTTGCAATCCAGATGAGGAGTCCACAAATATATTCTAGACCAAGAGTCCTAATATGTTAGGAAAAATGCAGGGATTCTTATAGGAATCCGAGGTTTTAGCAGCTGGACAGGAGTTTTATGGAGAAACTCGAGTTGACAGCTATGGAGGATGAAAAGAGAAGAAGATGAAGAATAGAATTCAATAGGAAAGTGTACTTGTATATTCAATTGATGATTCAATCTGAAATGATACAATGCCTTATATAGAAAATGAGAAAGAATCTTATCTTGCTACCTGCTTGTAACTATTTCAACATCCGGTAACTAACTGCTCATAAGGCAAAGCTAACTAATTTGACCAACTGATTCAGTTTTGTGTAACATAATAACCTCTTGCAGGAAGCAGAGAAGAAATTCTATTGCTCTTGCAAGCAGTATACAAGCAATTTTGGATGATATTGTGATTCAGGAGAACAAAACGAAGTCCTCTAGCAATAGACATCAGTTTGCTTGCTGAAAGCACAGAGCTTATTGGGTTAACGATTTTGCAATTAGAAGTCCAAGATGTATCCAAGACCAAGAGTGCTAGTAACATATTGCAGGAAGAGAAAAAATTCTATTTCTCTTTCAACCAGTGTACCGGATTTCATGGAGGATGCTGCGATTCAGGTGAGCAAAACAAAGTCCACTAATGTCGATACTACTTTGCCTGATGAATGCAGTGTTTTGGGATCTGAAACAAAGAATTGACAGGTGTATCCAAGACCGGAAGTGCTAATAACATATTGTAGGAAGAGGAAAAGGAATTCTGTTGCTCTTGCAAGCTCTATACCAGCAATTGTGGAGGATGCTGTGATTCACGCAAGCAAAACAAAATCTGCTGACGTGGACATCACTTTGCCTGCTGAAAGCAGTGAGTTTATTAATGTTAATGATTTTGCCATTGGTACAAGGAGTCAACAAGTATATCCAAGACCAAGAGTACTAATAACCTATTTCAGAAAGAGGAGAAGGAATTCCAATATTCTTGGAAACAGTTTACCAGCATTCTTGGAGAATGTTGGCACTTGCAGTTTTGGGTCTTCAACCAGTGAAATTTTCTATGGGGTAAGGCAATCTTTAGCTGAAAGTAATTCTTCTCCTTCAAGTTTGTGTGCTTTCATAGATGAGAAGACTGAAATCACAAATGTCGGGACCATACCTCCACTGAGGAGAGCGCTTAATGTATGTTCAAACAAAAAGCTTCTAGTACTTGATCTGAATGGACTCCTTGCTGATATTGTTCCGCTTCAACATGTGCCATATGGTTTCAAAATGGACGCCATTGTTTCAGGAAAAGCAGGTAGGAGTTGTGCAAATAATTTGTCTGTAGTCTACTTTATCTCTTGAAAAATATCCTAAGTGAGTTATCATCTGTTTTACCAGTTTTCAAAAGGCCTTTTCATGATGATTTTCTGCAATTCTGCTTCGAGAAATTTAATGTAGGTGTTTGGTCATCGAGAATCAGGTAATTTCTGAATTTTGTTCATTATTTATGAAGTTTATATTTGCAATCATATATATGTGTGTTGTCCAAAAATTTGCAGGAAGAATGTGGAGTTGGTTCTTGATTTTCTACTGGGAAGTGCCAAGGACAAATTGCTCTTCTGTTGGGTAAAAATCTGTTCTTCCTCAATATCATAAATTAGCAGCAGCGCAATTCCGCAAACTTTAATCTGAAAGCACCAGAAACAAACAAACAAAAAAATCTTGTGAGCTTGGATTTTAATATACGGTTGAAATGAGTGCATGGTCAAAGTTATATCTCATTTTGTTGGCAAGCATCGCCAAATGCCTGGTTGCTTAAATCTGGAGATCAAACAGCCCTTGGAGGATATACCTACTTAGAACAAGAATCGGGTCCAAGTGAAAAAGTGCATGTTATTTCAGTATGGTCTTTCTTGTATGATCACCCAATATTATATTATGCTTTCTTCACCCATTTTACTATCTTCCTTGTGTCTTTCTATGGCATTTATGAAGGTGTCCCATTGATGGGTTGTAAACTAATTAATTTGAGCTATGGCTAGTACATGCATTTTAGCCTTCTAGTTTCATTTGTTTCCAAAAAATTGATTATGTATCAGACAAAAACAGCCTTTGTGGTTGCATTTTGGGTTGGTAGAAAATAGCTCTCGAATAATTATACATGGATATATCACTAGCTATCTTTTGTGTGTGTGCATGTGTTGTCTTTGGATTGGTGGCATAGTCTTTTTTCCTTTATATTGGTTTCAACGCATACTTATGTCTTTATTGTCTGATATTTAGGATTCAGCTGTACTTTAGGTGGTCATCATTCTTTTTGTCGTTGTGATTGAAGGACTGTATTGCTTTAGAGTATGATATTTTGAATGCTACTGTTGTGAGTTGAAGAACTGCTTTTCTTGTCTGATATCTGGAATTCAATCCATAGTCCTTTTCCCTTTTTAAAAGAGGACAATCTCCTCCATTAAGGGCGGGTGCGAGGGCGGGGTGAACACCCTGCTGATCAGCATGTGAGATGTAGTCCTTTGAATAAATTCCCAGAATACTCAAAAGAATCACCTTGTAGAAAGAGTAACCACCACCTATTAGGCTACATCAACCAGGTGAACACTGTCCAAAATCTATCTCAATTCAAAACTGAAGGCTCCAGTGTACTTCTATGCAGGGAATTATCTTTTTTTGCATCGTCGTTTGAAATATGTAGTATCTCTTTCCCTGTCGGTTGAGCTGAATTACATTTACCCTCTCACTTCGTTCGAGCTTCCTTTTCAGCCCTCTCACGGGGATCTATATTCTTCACAATATAGTGACTGTAGGTGTGGAGCTTCTCTCTCTATCTCTTTATAGGTCTTCTGTAGGTGTGGAGCTTCTCTCTCTATCTCTTTATAGGTCTTCAACAACTCATCACTTGTTTCTCGCTCTCGATTTCCCCTTTTGATTGAGGACTGAAAAATATCTTAGAATCCCTGAGGGCTGGTTTAATAGGCCTCATGGAGGACATCCCAGAACAAAAAAGATCGTAAGGGGGGAGGATCGAATGCTTTGGTAAATTGGACTAACGGAATATTCCATGAATACTCTATTCCTACATTTGATTTCAAACTGACTTTTTCATACCAAAACCCTTGAAGCGCTTGATTCTAGTTTCTCATGTTACATTGCTTTTCTTAATCAATCACAGTTTTGTTTCCCTCAAAATGTCTTTTTATATATTTTGACATGTTTTCCTACAAATTCAAGGAAATGAAAGACAAGAAATACTTGTTATTTCATGAACTTTGATAATGAACATGAACTAACGAAATTGACAGCCTAGCCTTTTCCTGTTATGGTTTATTTGATTTATGTCTTTCCACACAGTGTAACAACTTAAGAATGTTATGCAGGATCAATCCCATTGCACTGATACTGGTTTCCCTGTTGTTGGTAATAGAAGTAAGCCTATTATTTTGAAGAAGCTTAAAAAATTATGGGAGAAGTTTGAACCGGATCTTCCATGGGAGAGGGGTGAATATGATGAGTCAAACACACTTCTGTTGGACGATTCTCCTCACAAGGCCTTGTGTAATCCAGTGAGTATTGATCGTTTCTTTGTTGCGGGGAACCTTCCTCCATGACCTTTAAGTTCATGATTTTGCATTGTGTTTTCTTATTTTCAGCCAAACACAGCAGTATTTCCAAATACATACTTCTACACGGATGAGAAAGATGACTCATTAGGTGTGTATCTCTCTGTCTTTCAAACATGTACATGATGGGTAATCAGACTATTAAGTTTGAACTTCGCCTAGCGGACTTCACTTCAAACATCTCCTGGTTGGACAATGTCATATAAATCATGCAAATGCATGCTGAACTATCTGTCTTTCGATTTTCATTTTTCCTAAATGGGTTTCGAATGGTACTTGATAGTTTTCTCATTGCAGCTTCTTCACAAATCCATACTTTCAATTATATAACTAAGTGTTTTATGTTAATGTGCATAAATTTGGTTCAAGTAATTCCTCTATTTGTGTGGGATACAAATGTTAGTTGTATCCCCTGTGAGTGCATGAATATATGACTTGAATAGTATTTCATCCAATCTACTTTGTGTGATGTAGAAGTATTATATCCATCCGGTGCTGTCAAAGATTAAATAAGTTTCATCTCATTTATCATCAACAGGGCCAGAGGGCGATCTGCGCTTATATCTTGAAGGACTGTCCATGGCTGAAAATGTTCAGAAGTATGTAGAGAGTAATCCATTTGGTCAACGACCCATCACTGAGAAGAATGTATCGTGGCGTTACTACTGCAAGGTTATTGAAGCTGCTACATGCATTCCATAACCATAGTGCTAACAGATTCTCAACTTACGAATAGTGATGCAACACTTGGAACTTTTGCAACTATGTTTTGTCTTACTCATAGTTGGCCCAATCCTTTTGGATTACTGTAGCTGGAATGCCTGCTTTGGTTGAGATTGGATATTTTTGCCTTCTGCTTTGAAAACATTACACCCAGGACAACGCAACTAAGCAAGCTATTTTTGTCCAGTTAGTGGATATAGTAGCCTCATCCCTGACAGAACTGTAAAGTATTTTCTCCCCAGTGAAATATATTCTAGCAGCAAGCTGTAACCAAGGCAAGTTCATGTTGTATTATTCTATCGAAGAACAAAGACGTATAATTAGCCCCTGGCTCACATGGATGAATTTTGGTTTTTCATTGAATGTCTCTCTGGTCTGAGTACATCTTACCCTTTTAAGACTCCACTTGTAGGATTATACAGAATATGCTGCTGTTGCCTCTCAGGTTAGTCATTTGATCACTCTCCTATTTTTGTCTTAGGTCATGACAAGAAATGTTTA
The DNA here is from genome assembly GCA_000787875.1 of Solanum virginianum. Lineage (NCBI taxonomy): Eukaryota > Viridiplantae > Streptophyta > Magnoliopsida > Solanales > Solanaceae > Solanum > Solanum virginianum. The sequence goes on along the minus strand of DF357406.1, from coordinate 126,439 downwards.
ACGTTAATTGTGTGTTAATTAAATCTAGCTTTCTCCCATGTTACCAAGAAATTCCCAAATTGATTTGGTCAAATTTATCAATTTTCTAGTTCGTTTTGTACCTTAAATTCCAGACTGGTGCACTGTGACCAGTAAAAGAAATTATCTGCAAATGCAATAATAGCTGACAAAATTATTTAGCCCCTTTAAATTCAAGATTTAGTTGCCCACCTTCCTCGTCACTGTCAACATCATAATCTCTGTGTATCCTCTTATGTGGTAGTTAGAATTTTTAAGTCATATCACTATCTAATAATAACTTTACCCCATATATTATTGTGTATACAACTCAACTGTATATATTAGAGTACATTATTAACAAGCTATATATAGCATAGCGTCATTTATATATATACACCTACCATATGCTTCCATGTGCAATAACCAACTTCAAATTGCTTTTACTTAGAAACATTAAACTTAATTGTATACCTCTCATTTTCTGGATACACATACAAAAATGAGCCCACAATTATGAATTATGATAGTGATAATAAACCAAATAATAGTAGACGTGGTCCTTAGTTGGGTCCTTCTGACAGCTATGAAGAGCCCAAATATGTTGAGGATAGTGTAAAATGTGTGTTTGTGGTTAGAATGAGATAATACTTTTTTAGGTGCCTTGTCCTGTATCAACCAACTCACTAATGAGGTTATTAGGTAACTAATTGCAATCAACTTGTCTAAGCATGTGCTTTAGATTTGGAAATTTATTTTATGATCACCCATACAAAGAGAAAAAAAAACTTGCCTCATCTATTTTTCTTCAAATGACAATTAAATAGTTGATCGAATTCATTATTTACTTTTCATAGTCGATATTACATAGATTATACACGGTCGCATATACATATTATACATGGTTATTTTTAGTTTAAAGAGGCCCAAATCCTTCTTCTCCTCCCCGCATCCCCCTCTCTCTTTTTTATTTTTTAATTTTTTTTTTCATATAGCCACTCAAAGCTACTTTAATTATGCTCTATAATTATAGTTTGGATAATTGCACTTTGTAATTAGAGTTATAGCAACGTTTGTATTATTCACGCAACATTTGCAGATGTTTGTATAATTTACTATACAACTCGCAATTTTTGTATAGCGTTTGTATATTTCGTTGTACTATTCGTGCACAACATTTGTATATTCCGTTGTACAATTTGATTCGTGCACAACGTTTGCATATGATATAGAATTCAAAATATAATTACAACTAGATATTTGTCGTGAGTCATAATTAATTCAAATTATAACTATATTAGTTAATTAACAAGTATATATTTACTTATCCGCGTAATTTTATTATTTTTTTTGGTCATTTTAGTGATGTGTAACCACAAAAAGTTCATTTACTCAACTTCATGGTCCCTAAAGTCACGGGCACAATAACCTTGGGTTGTCAATTTTAAGCAACTAGTTGCTTTCACAATGACTACAAAGTGTGATACGTGAATTACAGTTTAATGATGCCACAAATGGATAGAACTCTCTTGCTTACCTAATTGCATTTATTACATCTACATGACCCCTTTTTGATGACCTAAAAAGTAAACAAAATCTTTTTTTTTTAAAATAAAAAGTGCATCTTGATTATAAAATGTTATATAACAATTAGGTTTAGAAGTTTGGTATTTAGAAACAAAAAACAAAAGTTAGGGTTTACTTTTACTTTAATTTAGAAATGATAGCCAAAAGTTTATTAGATAGAGTAACTTTTGCTTTCAAGAAATATCATTACATGAGAAGAATTAATCAGTAGTTGCCTTAATTTGTCTTTTCTACTTTTCTTGGAACTTGGAAGAAAGACAACATTTTAAAAAAGAAAAAGATTTGAATGATAACAACATATATATGAAGAATTTAATGAAATTCGACACACGCAGTATGATTGTGAACTCCATGTCTTCGAATTAGAGTTTTAAAATGAAAAAAATTATCTGTGGGAAGTATTATTCCATGTAAGTAGCTTAGCTGTGTAATTTTTAATAAGTCAAAATTCTGAAACAAATATTTAACTTCAGATGAAAATGGAAAAAGAAATTGAACATTAATGGGCCGGGGCCTCCATCTCTCCTCACAAGTTCACCATTGCACGTTAATGATTAGATTGGATAGACTATGGATGGTTGAGCTTTTGGTGAAACAAATGATCTTAGGCAACTACATGCAATGATATGTCACTTTACACCAAGTTTTTTCTTTTTTTTAAATGTTGTGTAAAAGTAGTATTTGTGGGAGAAAAGGTTGGTCATAATGTAGCAATCAAAATATAATGGGACTGAAAGAAATGTAGGTTAGAACATGGGCTAATAATCTAATATGATTGAGTTGTTATTGCCTAATAGAGTTAAATTGTGGGGGGTGGGGGGGCACCTCACATGCATGTGGAGTGGGTGATTATGCCACTTTTTGCATGTGCCTCTCACCCTATTTCCCTTTACTCAAAACACACTCTTTCTTTCCCTCACGTCACTATTGAGTTGGTTGGGCAGATTCTTCGCTTTTGATTTCATATTTGTGTTAGATTTTTCAAAAATATATTACTTTTGAAATCTGACATGTTCACGTTTGATCTTGCAATTGTGTCAGATTCTCCAAAAATATATTGCTTTTGAGAATCTGACACGCGCCTGCAAAACCAAAATTTTTAGTAAATAGGGGTGTCAAACACTAAACATTTAGCTTGTGGTGAGAGGTGTAAATACTTGTATGAATATTTATAAAATCAAATTTTGACCTCTATATACAATGTAATTTTTCAATTAAATTCTCCAACAAAAGGGTGTCGCTTGACACCCCTCGATCAAGGGTGGCTCCGGCCCTGCCCTTTGACATTTTAGAGTCCGAGCAAGATAGGTCACCATCAATTTAACTAGCATTTCGTCATAGATTTTGGATCAATTTATTTGATCACAAAATATAATATGGTTTTAAAATTTTGATCTTCAAATTTTTAATTTTTTTTTAGTTTCTAGAAACTGAATTGAAATTTTCACTCATAAAACTTCAAATTTTTTTCGAAAATTCAATTTTCAAATTTTAGCTTGATAATTTAAGGCCAAACATGATATTCACATTATTTCATCATGATACAAATTGCATAGGTCCTACTACTACAGTTCATATTTATTTATGTATGCACAAAATTTGCTAAATATGGTTATGATTTCTCAGACATTAATTTTCGGCCTTTTTTTAAAAGTTACTACTTCCAACATATCAAATTATATGTGTCTGGCATTTATACGTTTTTGAAAAAAATATTAATTTAAAAGAGTTTTTCTTAAAATTATTTTATTTATCTTCATTGTATATTTACTCTATTAATGCGTTTGTAGTTTTCAAGAACAATTACTATTAAGGATAAAAGGGAAAAAAAATCTTGTCAAACTTCTAAAATAACAAATAATTTGTAATTACTATTTTAGAATTCCTGATAGATGATTTGAGACGAGAGATTATTATCTCTCATCTATTTTAAATTTTGCATTTACCAAAATAATTATCAATTTAGGAAATTAAGAAGAATCTTTTAAAATCAATCTTACTCTTGTAAATGATTTATATAATATTCTAGAAAATTTATGAACATCTAAGTAGAGATAAAAAGTAGTAATTTACTCCGATAAAAATTATTAAATAATTTTCATAATTAGGCCTCCAAAAATTTGGACATTTAAATCGACAGAAGAGAATATTAATGTTGTTGAATGGTCATCATCAAACTTTGTCACTTATTCTTTCTTAAAATAAAATACATAGAAGTACTATAGAATTCGAAAACATGATTTTATTTATTCATAATTCATCTAAATGAAGAAAAAAAAAAAGCGGAAATAAGCACAAAATTTCTAAAACTTTGGAGCCAAAGAACTTGTTCAAACAATTGGGTGGGAGGGAACCTTTTCTTCTGTTTTAAGAAGATTTTTTTTTAATTTAAAAATTCTTTATAGAATCATGGCTAGGGAACTATACTAGCGACCTACCCCAGTATATTATAGAAATTTTTGCATTATTGATTGGATCATGCACATTAAAAATATTTTTTCTTGGCTAAAGAAACAGATTACTCGATCTTTCTGATGTCTTATATGAAAAATTTAAAATCATGAAATTAGAGGGTATATTTGATACATTATAAAGATCTTTTTAATTTAAGACTCTAAAAGTGAAAGTCTTTTTCTAATGTTCTGTATTTATAGTCAAATTAAGATAAATAAATTAAAACAGAGAGTGTGTGTGTATATATATATATATATATATTTTTTTTTTAGGGTGAATTTTTTAAAAGAATTTCCAATTGGCATATAAGTAAACTAGTAGAGAAAAGGATTTGACCGTAACTTTGCACATGTGGCATGCATGACCATAATATGGTATAAAATTAATATAAATATATATATATAATGACCTGTTTTTTATTTTTTTAAATTTTTAATATATTGTTCTTATCAGTCAACACGTACGTACGCCAACTGCTACCTATTAATCTGTTGTTTAAATTAAGGGTAAGATCTAATTAAGAATTTCGTATATTTAATTTATGTGTTTAGTTTGGCACAAAGTACAAACAAGGTTTGTTGGATGACCATGGTCCATGGACAACAAATTTATTCTTTTCACATTGTTTTTTTAATTAGGTTCCATATGTATTTCTATGATTTATGAATATCATAAAAATTGGTGAAATTATAAATGATAGATGAAATAAGGAAGGGCTGATTATTTTTTACTAATTTCAAGAAATGAGTTAAGCATTTTTATACCAGAGTAAACGACACTAACATGAGTTGTGCGATGAATAATTGATATTTCTTTATTTTATTTTATTTTAAAAATTTTGAATTCGAACTCTCAAAAATAAAAAAATCTTATTAAACTCTCCTCCATAAATTGTGCCTCAGCCCTCAATAATTAATACCAATAATGAGTGAAAAATAATTTTAAAATATAATATAATGCGTGCATGGAACGTAAAATCACCATTCTTTATTTACTAAATTAGTCACCTACGTTGTATTAATGCATATTTAGTTGTGGTGACCTTGTTCTCCAAGGGTTATTATTTTATTTTTTTGTCCTTAATGTAATTCGATTCTTCTCTTTAAGGGTATTAATCTTTTTAAAAAAAATTTATATATGATAATTTTAATGTTAAAATTAATTTATACGCATCTTAATTAATAATTTAATAGTTGATCTATTACCTTCCGTCAGCATATATATTTACTAAACAATTATGTCCACCAAAATTTGAAATGATAGAGAAATCTTTCAATTTTATTTATTATAGTTAAAAGCTGTGGTTTAGGCAACCCCATTAGGTGTTTGTTGGTCTTTGTGACCCTTCTTCCCTAGAATATATGCTTGGAAAAGATGAAAGGGACTCAGTGAGATTAAGTTTCACCATATCATGTCTAATCACTTCCTCCCAGTACTTCTTCGGTCTACCTCTACCCCTCTGAGTATCTCCTAAAACCAACCTCTCGCACCTCCAGCATATAAATATTCTTGAAAGAGTCCCTTTCATCTTTCCCAAAAGAAAAGGAAATAGTAAACAAAAGCTGATCAACAGCAAAGTAAATTGTTAGGTGGCTAAATTGCGGTACAAAATAATTCTTAAATATTTGTGTGCTCGAGATTCATTTCATTAAGGATAAAAAAGAAGTTTTAAGGTTAAATTATATTTAATTACAATAAGATGACATTTTTATTAAATAAATTTCTTTTAAAAAAAGTGTCACATAAAATAGGATAGGAATTCCACACTTTGAATCGTTAGTTTAAACATTTTGATAAGAAAATGCGTCATGAACTAACTTAAATTAGCGATGATCCTATTAAATAGACCCAAAAACTTACTTATAGCGACTTGACACCCTCCGCACGTCCAACATCGAACATCTAAAATGTAAGCTCAATACAAAATAAACCCAAAATTGAAAATTGATGTAACTCTTACACCATAATAACAAATGAACTTTGATCCTTTCTCAATAATTAAATAAAGAGGAAAAAAAAAATTCTCATGAATTGAATATTAGTATCTAAAATCATATAGGAGACAAAGCAACTCATTTATAGCTAATGTTGGGAGTCTAAGACTGACGTTATCTTTGTTAAAGAATACTGAATTTAATTGAACTTTAATGCAGATACTGAATACAAAGCATCGACCAGGAGCTAATGAGACACTGAAAGAATTAGAGACTAGAACAACTGACCTTTTACCACCATAAGCTAAAATGGTGTTTAGGGAACAAATTTGTGTAAGCAAAATGAGGTTAATTAGATCCATGAGCTGACAGCATCACATGAATATGCAGACAGATATAGACCCACCCCCATCCCCAATGTAATTCAACTCACATGGAAGAGAAAGGAAAGGGTAAGGCCTGCAAAACATCTTCTCTCTCCTTCTCCATTTTCCCTCCACACCAAAATGCATAATAATACTAAATTGCTAATTATGCTAGTAGTATCAATCTTGATGACAGTACAATTTCTTTAATATTTTTTGCCAACTCCTCCCTCACTATCAACTCATTGGCAAGCACATGTACCTCTCTCTTTTGCTCTCTCTCTAATACTACTGTACTATTTGTTTCAATCTCTGGGTTTTTCTTGTTCTTTTTTTTTTCTTCCCCAAGAAAACAGCATTTGAAACATTTACCTATGGATCTAAAGTGGTAGCTCCTTTACAGTTCTTGCACTAATGCAGTGATACTGTTCATTTTCTTGGGAAACTGAAGGTACTTAGTGATTTTACCCGGTTGATGTTAGCATTGCTTTTGCTCATTTTTTTGGTTTCTGGATTGTTCTTTGAGTTTTTTCTGGTGCTTTCAAGAAAATCAAGTGTAATTTGGTCTTGTGGATGTGTCAGCTCTTTCTTGTTTTCACTAATAAGAAGTTGAAGCATGAAATTTTGGGCATATTTGTGAAGTACTGGAGAAACCTAGGCCATTAGCTTGGTTTTCTGTTGTAAAAATCAAATCTTGGTTTTTGGGGTGTTGCTGAATGATGAGAATTGAATGATTTTGACATATAATAAGGTAAGTACCCCTGCAGATCAGGTGAAAGAATGCTGCTGAAGATGATTTGTATTGTTTCATTAGTCTGAAGGCTTCTAATCTCCTAGCATTAGAGACTCATGAAAGCTTCAGTTTTGGGTATCAAGAAGTTTCCCAGATTCTGCTGTGCTTTGTGTGGAACCGACTCCAGCTGTGATTGTGAAGATATATTGACTTTGACTAACTAGAAATGAGTGAATAATGCACTGATTGGCCTGTGAAAAAAGTGTGTAACAGTTTAAAGAGGATTTGACTTTACAGTTTGTGTTGTTGAAGAGGAGGGAAATACAACCATGGCTGCCAAACTCTTACATTCATTGACTGAAGACAATCAAGATCTGCAAAAGCAAATTGGATGTATGACAGGGATCTTGCAACTGTTTGATCGTCAAAGTATGCTTGCTAGTCGACGCCTAATTGGCAACAGCCCCAAAAGGCTCACTCCTGGTAATATTTCAGTGTGTCCAATTCTAGTATATTATTCAGGTTCATTGTAGAATGGTGTTTGCTCTGTTTGTTGAAAGTGTAGATCGATATTTCATCAATGTTCTTATGTCTAACACTTGGAACTTACCTTCCGGTCCTCAAAATGTGCCAATTCATGTCACACAATTTCTTACTAGTGAAAGGAACATTTTTTAGGATTCTTCAAACGAAATTCGAGATATCATACCTATATATATATCTAAGGGTGCTTCAATTTTATTAGGATTCTTCAATTGGTCTCTTTTACTGCATCATTTTTGTAACATCATGTAAATCTGACTTCTTACAGGCAGCTCTCACCTTAGCAGTGGAACTTCTGAAAAGGAATACACTAGCACACATCAAAGATCACCAGCTATGGTAAGAGTTATTAGTGCTAACTTTCTATCTCTTTCTCTTTCAACTTTGATTATATTTACAGCTAAGCCCCAGTTGGGATATTTACATTGTCATTAACACCAAACAGTTCATCTTGAACGTGATTGACAAGGACGTAGACACTACTGAATTGTATGTTAGAGTAGGAAGACTTCAGATTGTTGTCTGATAACATCTTGGTTTCTTTTCTTGCTTCTGTTAAAAATTGCAATTCAGATAATTTTATCTAATTGTTATAAATTTCTTTCTTTTTGTTAAACTTGATGTGTAGGATTTAAGTCCACTTATTTTTTTTCCATCTCACCAAAATCTGCGAGTGTTTAATGACTCTTGTATCTTTTCACAGCTGAATTTCTTTCATGTGTATTGAAAGCTTGATCACAATGCTTTTCATTGCAGGAAAGCCACACAAACAAGACTCTGCAAGATAAACAAAGAGTGTCTACTGAATCGTCGAGACCATCATTCTCATCTTCTTCACGTTCATCTTCTTTTTCTTCTCTTGATTATAACAAAACAAGTCAACAAGAGCCTTCAGCTTTTGATCGACTAAGTTTTGCTGAAACTCCTTCAAGAGAACCAGCTGCAGGCCAACCAAATGCCTCATCACAATTTGGTAGGCAATCACTTGACATTCGTGATGTGGTTAAGGATTCTATGAATAGAGAAACTCATAGGTTCTCACCTGGATCTGCAATGAAAGAAGAGGTGACAGAATCGATGTTGAAGCCGGGGGATTCACCAAGGCCAGTGCAGACCTTGGAAAACTTTGATGGAGCTTATGATTCGGGCCAAAATGGGAAGCAGAATTTGTCTGTTGATCTTAAGGAATCTCTCAGAGTTCTTGCTAAACTTCGGGAAGCGCCTTGGTACTCAAGTGAACATAGGGAACTTACGAGATCATTATCATATCATTCAAAGGATACTTCTACATTATCAGTCTCAAAAGATGCTCCTCGATTCTCATATGATGGGTGGGAAACAAATCTTGTACCCTTTGAACAGCGAGACATTTCCAAATCCACTCTTAAGCTTAAAGAGCTACCAAGACTTTCCTTGGACAGTAGAGCGAGTGCTGTACGAAGCTTGAACTCAGAACCAAAATCTAACTTCTCAAAATCTATGCAGAAGGATAGTGGTAATACCAATGCAAAGTCACCAACTCTGCCGCAAACATCTGGAACTCAGGCTCGTCCTCCTAGTGTTGTGGCAAAGCTAATGGGTCTTGAAGCATTACCTGGTACCATGTCATCAGCTGACAGCAAGACGGGGTTGAGCAAATCTTCACAAGTTGAAGAAACTGTTTCTTTTCCAAGGTCTTCAGAAGTGGCAGATCAGTGCAAACCTATCCGAACTTCTAATTCCTCTAAGAACCTGTGGAAAGAACCTACTTCACCTAGGTGGAGAAATCCCAATATGTCTATGAAACCTATCTCGAGGTTTCCCATTGAACCAGCACCCTGGAAGCAGCCTGATAGGACTCGAGTGCATGAGAAACCTATATCCAGGACAACAAAAGCTCCACTAAAGCCTGCCCAACCCTTTCCTTCTGTTTACAGTGAGATAGAAAAAAGATGGAAGGATCTAGAATTCACCCATTCAGGCAAGGATCTAAGAGCTCTTAAACAGATATTGGAAGCAATGCAGGCAAAGGGCCTCCTTGAGACAGAAAAAGAGGAGCAGGATTCAAATTTTACTGGTCACAAAGACCATCACCAGAAGTTTGCTAGTCCTGTGCAGAGCGGAAAACTGGCAAACCAGAGAATGAGGCAGGCTGATCAAGTGACTGCTCCAACAAAAAGAGGGCTAAATTCTTCAAGGAATTTTGAATCCCCTATAGTGATTATGAAGCCAGCAAAATTAGTGGAAAAATCTGATATTCCATCTTCTTCGATGATTCCACTTCATGGTAGTGATTCTGTCAGTAGAAAGGGTAATGCTACGAGCAGAGCTGCTAAAGAACATCAACCTAGAACTAGTTATGGCAGCAGTCCAGTGAATCCCAATGAAGCAAGAAGAATTTCGAAACCTCCGCAAATTTCAACAAGGTCCCAACAGCTTCCTAAAGAGAGCATCTCAGGCTCAATAAAGAGCTCAGGATCCATCAGCCCGAGATTGCAACAGAATAAACTGGAGCCAGATAAAAGGTCTCGGCCGCCAACACCTCCATCTGATTCCAACAGATCAAGGAGACAGTCAAACAAGCAACATACGGAGGCTAGTTCTCCTGGTGGAAGACGAAGGCCAAGAATTTCAAACATCCAGCAGCATGATGACCATGTGAGTGAGATCAGTATTGAATCAAGGAATTTGAGTTGCCATGGTCAATCCAATGGGAATGTGGTAGCAGATTCAAAAGTAGATTCTGAAGTCACTAGTTTTGGGCGCTCTCTTGAGGTGACAAGCAGCCCGGGTTCATCTGTTGATGCATCCAGTAACCTGAGATGTGACTTGGTACAAAAGGTAAGAAATTTCCTTTTAGTTGTGCCTTACATATAGAGTACTCGAAGCATACCATAACATGCTTGATGCTGTGACTTCCATTTCAGAAATCAATTCAGGTGCACTCTGAGGATGAAATGTCAGCTGAACCTGCCCCAGAATATCCAAGTCCAGTCTCGGTTCTTGATAATGCTGTATATATGGATGAATCACCCTCTCCTGTGAAGCATACTCCAAAAGTCATGAAAGGTGCTGCTTTCCCCTAGTATTTTTGTGAAGATATTAAAAGCATGTCCACATAAACAAATATGAGTGGAAATAACAAATGGAACTAGCACCTTATGTGGATGGCATTTTGGAGATGCGTTTGTAGATTTAATCAGCTGAAAATAAATGTCTGATTAGGAATATTCACTTGGTAGTGATCCATCCATGTCTATACAAATAAGTGAATGCCAGCAGGATTTTAAATAAATAACAGGAAAAACAAGTTGAAAGGAGACTAAATCTCTGAATAAAACAGGCCGAGGACAGTCCAAGGAAAAATAGAAGTTAAGGAAGTCTTTTAGGATGTTGAAGCGTAAGCAGGATCTCTCTAGAAAAGCGAAAGCAAATACACAAGCTCAGTGTCTTAGGAGTTTCAGACCCAACTAGAGCATGACAGAACAAAGTGAAACATGAATAGTAACTTGTTAAACTAAAAAGGTACTTACATCTATCTGGTCTTTATGTGCTCTATATTTACCAGTTCCGGCTTTTATGTTCTGGTCGCTTATGTCAGCTGGAACAACGGAAAATGGAAGTAAATCTTAAATAATGCTTATCCAGTAGCACATCACAATTTTGGCACTGAAAAGAGCTTGCTTGCTCAAGATCAGGCCATCCACATTGGACACAAATTTTTTTCACTGCACTTGGATCTCCGTTTTTCAAACTAAACATATTGGATAAAGATCAATTGCACGTATTTAGTTAACATTCAGCAAGAAATATCAGATGAAGTTGGAGATTATTATGTTGTCAGAGTCCCTTGTCCTTCTAGAGATTAAAACAGTCCTGACTATTCAGATCTCAGGATATATACACTGCTTAAGAAGTTGGATACTATTTGTCTTTCTCATTTCTGCTATTTTGTGACAGATGAAAGCTGCAACACTGTTGATAAATTTTCCAGTCCGCCACAGTGTGATCAATCTAATGCTCTTGTGATTGATGCCACCAGTTCTGGTCTCTCCTTGGAAATCAATAGAAAAAAGCTGCAAAACATTGAGAATTTAGTTCAGAAGCTCAGGAGATTGAACTCCAACCACGATGAGGCTCGCACAGATTATATTGCGTCTCTCTGTGAGAACACAAACCCTGACCACAGATACATTTCGGAGATCTTATTGGCTTCTGGACTCCTTCTCAGGGATCTTGGCTCAAGCCTTACAAGTTTCCAGTTTCATCCATCAGGTCACCCAATCAACCCTGAGCTGTTCCTAGTCTTGGAACAAACCAAGGCAAGCACTTTACTTAAGGAGGAATTCTGCAATGATAAGATGAGGCAGTCGAATCCAAAGGAAAAGATACATAGGAAACTCATCTTTGATATTGTTAATGAGAGCCTTGCTAAAAAATTGGTGATAGTAGGACCTTCTTACGAGCCATGGTTGACGTACCAGAAGCTAGCAAAGAGCACCTTGAATGCTCAAAGGCTTCTGAGGGACTTGTGCTCAGAGATAGAACAACTTCAAGCTAAACCATCAAAATGCAACATAGAAGATGAGGAAGATGAGTGGAAAAACATACTACTGGAAGACGTGATGCATCGTTCTGAGAGTTGGACAGTTTTCACTGGTGAGATATCGAGTGTAGTCCTGGACGTGGAGCGGATGATCTTTAAAGATTTAGTTGATGAAATAGTGAGAGGTGATGGTGGTGGTTTGAGAGCAAAACCAACTAGGCGTAGACAACTCTTTGCAAAGTAGTCCCTTTTCTACCATTCCATTCTTGACTTCTCTTTGTTTTCTTTTTCTTTCTTTGTTTTTGTTTTCACCTAATTATATTTAGTAGTAAAATAATTCAGTAATACTCAATTGTGTCTTGGATGTATTGTAAAGGAACAGTTGCCACTTAATTGTATTACCAGCATAGAAGACCACCAGTGCAGAAAAAGTGTACCATATTCTGTATTATTTCACATTTCCCTTGTGCAAATTTATGATTATTCTTACCAGCTAAGTCGAACATTCCTGTAGTATGACACATTCTCTTCCTTTCAAAATCGTAAAATGGTATATAATACTATTGCACAATTTTCAAGTTATTAGTTTGATCAAAATTAGTAACAACAACATACCTAGTGAATCGCACATTGAATTTTTTTTTCTTTTTGGTATTAGCTAACTTCCATTTTCTTATCAAAAAAGAGGGAATAAACATGCATATTGTCTTTCAAAAAGTTCTAAAAGGAAATGGCCGCATATATATATTCTTTAGAAGGTATATCAATTGAAAGCCATTTTTGGTTTTTCTTATCAAATATAAATCCGTAAAGGATATGTGCTCTTTCCCGGCCGCTTTCTGTTAGTGTTCATTACCGAGTGATTGCTCGCTATCTGGCTAGAAAAGATGGTCCAGAGGCTTCCTCTCTCCCAACAAGCAAGATGAGATCACTACTTCTCTCAGTAATACGTCTAATAGTACTTGATATGCAAGTTTCTAGGTTTTTTTTTTTTTTTTGTGTGTGTGTTAGTTTGCTTTCTTATTATTTAGCTTTACGTACTTTGAAATCTACTTCATTAGAGAAACGTTCTTTCTGTATATGATTTAAGAGTTTTAGATTTTAAATAGTAAAATAAAAGAAAACGTATACTACTAAACTAAACTTAGTAATTAATAATTTAGCACATGATATCAACAAGCCTCTGTAGCATAGTGGTAGTGCGTTCGCTTCGTAAGCGAAAGGTCGCGAGTTCGATCCTCGCCAGGGGCTCTAATATTCTTTATTTTTGTAAATTTTTTATATCCTTCTGCGTTTAATTTAAGTTTTTCTAGTAATTTTATAATATCCTTCTGCGTTTAATTTTTTTCTAGATATTCTTATATCCATTTTATTAATTAACACAATCAAAATCTCCACATCTTAAAAATGGCACTGCTACATTCATTTCAAAAACCAAACAAACCATTAACCCCTTTTCCTTCATCCAATAATCCCAACAACCCCACCTTAAACAAACCAAAAAACAGAACCCAAATGTCCCTCAATTCCCACACAAGAAGAACAACTCTAATTCTTTGTCCAACAATATTGTTCATCCTTCAAACTGAACGACAAAACGCCAATGCATTCGATCTCCGAATCACAACTCCAGACCAGACACTTGAAGAAGCAGAGGATGGAATTCAAAACCATGCCCATGACTTATTACAAGTTAAAGAATTATTAGAGGCAGAATCTTGGAAAGAAGCTCAAAGAGCATTGAGGAAACGCTCAGCTTTATTGAAACAGGATATGTATACTATAATTCAAGCTAAACCAGGTAAACAGAGGCCTGAATTGAGGAAAATGTATTCAGTTTTGTTCAATAATGTTACAAGAATGGATTTTGCAGCTAGGGATAAGGATGTGCCACGTGTATGGGAGTGTTATGATAATATTGTCATAGCTCTTAATAATCTTTTGTCAAGACTATTATAGTCGGGGTCAGTGATAGAATAAAATTTTAATATCTTATTTTATCGTCAAATTTGAAATAACTAATCGCACCATTTACATCATAGTGGGGTGTTTTATATAGTCTTGCAATCTTTTTTTCATTTGTGGTTTTTTTTTTTCCTTGATAAAAATCAAGTTTTGTTTATGTAATGAATTTTAATCTTTCAGCTACTCTTATAATCAGAGTTATATATGTAACTCCTTTGAGGTTGAGTTTAACTTATATATTTGCCGCTTTCTTATGTCTAGTGTTATATCTTGAACTAAGATACATACCCATCGTGCGATTCTTTTGAATTTATTGAAATTTTTGAAGGGTTATTTGAGAAAATAATACATCATATTCAGTATTAGATGACGTCTAACTAATAAATAACAATATATGGTATTAATATATGAATAATTATAGTTAAAGACAAAGTTGTCTATGAGTGCACCAAATCAACTTGTGAATAAAAAATAATGTTAGTATTAATTATTATTTTTATGTGCCTTATCAAATGATCTCTCAATGTTCACAAATACTCCATTTTCCCCGTTCCATCCCAAAGAATAATTAGAACGACCCATGATCAAATACTGATAATAATATCAGCAAATAAAGATTCACATGTACTTTTAGACGTGCTAAGCTGATACAATGCGTCACCCTTTCATCTATAATTAAATGGTTAAAGCTAGCATTCAATTCACAATTAATTACTGAAGTCCCCCAAAAATATTTATTGTTAACCACCTTTCAGAAGAAGTGAAATTTGTGAGCTTAAAAATTAGGCTAAATTATTTATTATAATAGATATAATTTAAATAGCATAAGATTGTTGCTTGAGCTGATTTATAGCTTAAAAATTGTTTAGACATTATTTGGAGTTGGTTGTCGAATCTTCATTCTTTTTTACTCGTCATATTTTTTTTCCAATGAGTCAACCTGCATAAATTTTAACCAATTTTAAGATGCATTTTTAAAATCATATTAATGTGAGATGATTATAGTTTCTAGTATTTTTCATATCATTTTTGAACATCTAAATTATAATTTAAAATATATCAAATTATTTTAATTTAATTTAATTTCAAAAATTAGTCAAATAGATTTTTATTAGGCAAAAAGTGATAAGTAAAAAAGGAAAGAAGTGTGTGAACTATAGTTAGGGAGTATTTGATATTCTCTCCATTAGCAACCTAGTTCAAGCGAGGGAACTTTTTAGTTGTACCCATGTACCAATGGCAGCTTTACACAACAATTTTCATTCAACATAGAAATGTATCTTTCCATCTTTGAGAATTTTGGAAGCAAAGTTTTACAATAGAGACTCTTTGACTGATATATGACAGGTCTTTTTTGTGGAATTGTTGAACCAAAGAGTTTTGGAATTTGTGGTACCAAACCTCATCTTAGTTAATTCAGACTTGGCCTTTGAACTCAAGAGTTAATAAAACTGTGAGTAAATTTTATAAATGACAAATATATAAAATCTAATTATGCTCCATCGCTATAGTTTGGATGATTACTTTTGTAACTATTGTTGTATCAACGTTTGTATAATCCATGCAGCATTTATATATATTTGTATAATTCGCTACACAATTCACAGTTCGCTAGAGTAATTATTGCTAATTAGTTCTAAAAGTTAGCTAGTTCATGAATGAATAGTCCAAGGCTTTATATATATCAAGGAGATCAAGGGGCTTTTGAACCTACTATGTGGGACTCCAACCCCATTCTAGTGATTGAATATTTGGAGCGTGAATAATATAACATGAGGATCAATATTCAAAATAATGAATTGGGTGGATGTAACTCTGATACCATAACAAAGAAATAGATACTGAATCTAAGTCAATCTAAAAGTCAGCCCATGAAGAGAAGATTGTCCAAAATCATACAAGGAGACCAAGGGACCTTTAACTCAAACGATATCAAACTCCAACAACTTATTCATCTAAATAAAAAAAACTAAATTAATTTTATTTTACGATATTTATGCAATCAAATGTAATACTAAAAATAATAATTCCTAAATCTATAAAATAAATCAATATTGGACCACAACATCTGGTAACATTAATACTACCTTAGCCTTCTCACGTGGAAATTGCATTTCCTCTAGCCAGAGGAAAATGAGCCATCAAGGGTGTGTTGGTACAGACAAAATTAACAAATATTTTTAACTTTTTCATTTTTGTTTTATTAAAATTCTTTTCATTTTTTTCTAGAATTATCTTTTAAAAAAATTTTGAGAAAAATAAATTATTTTACTCAATTTTAAAAAACTTATTTTCTTAGAAAAATAATTTCTTAAAATTTTGATCAATTAAATATAAAAAAAATAAAAAAGAATTTGCCATATCACATCCAAGCATGCCCATGTGAACTAATTTACTAATTAACTTCGTGGAGAAACGAAGATTTAATTAGTCACAATCGAGCTAGTACTCAAAAATAAATTGTCTCCTTGTCAATGCAGGTCCAAACTTATAATAAAAGCAATATAGTACAACTATAGTATTATTTTATTTTCTAAAGAGGACCACATAAACCTTTTTTCCACTTTAGAAAAAGAGCACCTTACCCCAAGTTGGAGTTTGTTCCTGCTATGATCATTCTTTTTTTTTTCTTTAAGGAATTCTTGGATCTAGTGTCATGAATATAATGTTGATAATATATAAAGTAAATACTGATATAATATAGTACTGATACAGTTCAGTCTCTGTATAAAAGGATAATAATTAAAAATATAATCTAATCTCTGTCCTATCTCATAAAATAACTTTTCTATTTCTATAAGGTAGTGATAAAGTCTACATACATTCTACCCTTTCTATACCTCACTTGTGAAATTTCACTTGATATGTTGTTGTTTGTCTGTCCATTTGTTTATCTCCTTTCCTTCACACATAGAAGAACTATAGATTCCAATACACCCTTTCTTTTTCTTCCTTCCATGCTTGTACTCATTCCATATAACCCCTTCCTTTTCCTCTTGAGGATAAATATTCTTTTTTTTTCTAGGGTTTCTTTTTAACTTGTCTCAATTACAATTATAATTTACCATGTTGACTAAGGGTATCAAATGAGCGGGTTGAGTTGAAATAAAGAATGTTAAAATAAATTCAAATAGAGATTGGGTTGGGTTATGACTGCCCAAATTTACTTTGAGCTTAAATGTGTTGGACTTAAATGGGTTAAAATTTGAGTTGTGCCATGACCTGCTTAATCTCAATAATTTTGACATATTATTATTTACTTTTGATAACCACAATTTGAATTTCAACTCAAAAAAATAAAAATAAAAAAGTTACAAATAGATAGATAAATCATAGAGAATATAAAATAAATATAAAACATACATTATATTAATGAAAGTAAAACGACTTAGGACAGGTTGAAATTGAAAATTAAATTGAGCTCAATTGAAGATTCTTTCGAAATGGGTTAAGACTTGAATGAATTGAGATTGAACCCAATTCAAATTATTTTGAGTCCAACCCATAAAATTTTGGATGAATTACCTATATTTAGGCTCATTTTAACACTTTTAATATTGACCACAATTAGTTCTTAATCATAAATAGGAAAATGATAATCAACTTTGTGTTTATATTATTCAAAGTTGATCGAACAACTTATTTGTCTTCGTGATATTTTTCAGAAAGAATATCTCTTTCCTAATATAACAATGCTTTAATTTCAAAATCTCACATCATCACATGTTTAATAAGAACACAAAGTTAAGAGCCATTTTACTGTATAATATCCATATATTTAATCTAAAATCACAAAATTTTAAAATTTTTTTTGCTTTTTAAAACTATCATATCAAAGAAAACTAAGACAGGCAATTATAGTACTTCCAGGGATACTAGCATATGCAAAATTGATTTTCCTGATTAAGTTTCTGGTTTTGCAACAACAATAATAACAATTAAGAATTAATAAACTAATTTTGACACCATTAATTAAGTGAGTGTATATAGGAGGTGGACTTTAACATGCATATATATATATATATATGTGGTTACTGCTCTTCTACTATATCAAGCTTCTTAATTTAGTATAGATTCAAGAGATTAATTAGGTCGGCAAATAGGATCTAGTAATAATTAGTACACTATTTAGTACTTCCTCCGTTTCAAATTAATTAAATTTTTGAATTTTTTTTTAATGTCCAAAATAGTTGAATTGTTCAAAGTTAAAAAAGAATGTTTGAAATTATTTTCATAGTTGTCCTTTCATTTATTGAAGATTTATATTTTCTAGGAGATAAATTACTCTACATATTTATGATTTCACAAAGGGCAATAGTGAAAAGTATGATGTAAATTTTGTCTTTGAATGTTTTTCTTAATATGTGTGCATTATCTTACAAATTCAATTAATATGAGACAGAGAGAGTGACAAAGTAACAATGAATTACTTCTTTAATTTTGCAGGCATGCCAAAGAAATTCAACTCTGTTAATTAAGAGTGTTGAAATGTGTGAATATTTCATCTAAAAGCTTAAACGGTTAGAGAGAGTCAGAGGCGGAACTACATGAACTCCAAGGGGGTTCGATCCAAATCCCCTGAGTCAAAAAATTACACTGTATATATAAGATCGGCTTTTATTAATTATTGATATATACCTTGTGATAAATCCCCTCAACATAAGTCAAGGGCTTGGTCCAGTGGTACAAAGGGTTCAAGATTTCGCAAATAGTCAGACACTTTGTTAACATAACAATTCCTTTTTTTACATCATTTCAGTCCATCTTCTTTGTTGTATTTGAAAAATAATTTCTTTCCTATTTTCATAAAATTAAGTAAAACACGAGCTCAAAATTTAATTTTAAAAAACTATTGAAAAATAATTTCTTTTCTATTTTCATATAATTTCTTTTCTATTTTCAAAAAATTAAGTAAAACGTATAACTTTTATTAGTTTTCATAATTAAAATTTTAGAAATACATTCTCTTATACTCATTTTATGTCAAAGATTTAATTTACATTTAATTAAGAAATAATATAATTACAAAAAAGATTGAATAGTCTGTATGGAATTTGGAAACATTCTTAGGTTCTTCTACTGCATATCTATGATCACAACTCAATAATAAAAAATCCTCACAATTAATTTTTTGAAAAAAAATATTCTCTTATTTTAATAATTTTTTTGGATAGTATAATCTTTTTGTTCCTTAGTTTAAAAATTGAAATATATATATATAGATAGATAGATAGATAGATATAACAATGACGGAGACAAGACCTATAATTAAATTAAAGAAATACATTCTCTCATATTCATTTTAGTATTATGCCTAACACATACTTTTTTGATTTTATTGTTCGTGTTCAGATAGAGTTAAATTTTATTTAGTTGCTTATATCTAATTTAACTCATTTATATTTGGCCTGACCCATTATTTTTTGTGAATACTATTATCGTATTTACTTATATTTTTGAACCCTCTTGATGAAAATTCTAATTCTGTCACTGGAGAGAGCGCACTTAATATGTCTGATAATATGAGGCATGATATGATCATCTCATCTAAAATTCTAAATTAATGATATATAATGTAGAGAAATTGTCAACATATTCATTAATAAAATACATTATTTTCAAGCTCCATTCAGGAATTAACTTTAAGATGCTTCTGGTCCCAAGTATCGTTCTGCTTTCATAAACAATTAGGTCCAAGATCTCCAAATATTCTGACTCGTCGTCAGACTCACAGGTTATTAATTAATTATTTCCAATAATAATTAGCATATTATTGGTGTAGAAAAAAAAAACTGATGGTAATTATAGAGAAAAAACTTAATTTTGAACACCCTCTGCCTCCTTTTATATGTTTCTTTTTTCTTTTTAGTCTGTCCCAAAGGAAATATTATGTTATTATAATTAGAAATAATTTTTCTTACTTTTCAATTTTCCTTTTATCCTTAGTGAAATAAGTCTTGGCTAGATAAATTTTTAAGGGTTATTTTAGATAGGGCTATTTAATTTCCACGTATTTTAGCCAGTTCAAAAACTAAAGATTTTTAAATCTATAGAATTAATTTCAATGGCTCTAATTAAATGCTATATGAATAGCTTGTATCAAACACAAAAGAAGGAAGTTTGTTGCCAATCACTCCTTATATCACGTGAAAATACTTTCTAGTGAGTAGCGAGACTCGAATTCAACATGGAAGAATAATATACTCTTTCAGTCTCAATTTATGCGATATTTTTCGAATTTTAAGGTTCAAATAAATTTATTTTCTACTATAAATTTTTCATGCATCTTCTAATATTCTGAATTATTAATTATTGTGACTTATATTATGTTTTATATAGTTTACAAATATATAAATTTCATTTCAAAAAATTTAAAAATTTCATGTGCAGATTTTCGATCGAGCTTAAACTATGTTACTCTCAAAAAATAAAAAGTATCATGTAAATTGAGATAGAGAGAGTAATTATAAGACATTTACAACTTCGTCTAAACCTAATTAGATATGAAAGAAGCTTTTCGTTTCTCTAGTAAAATTGAAGAAGATGATGAACTAATTGTCTTACTAATTTGGTCTATGACTATAATTAGTGCGCAGCTAAGCACGATATGTAATGTATCAATTTTATGTGACAAAATTCAGCTTGAATATTTTCGTTACCTTTTGTAATCTTTTTATTGGTTAAACTCAATTCAATCGTTGAGTCGGGCTCTATTATAAATTTCTAACAAAATTTTCCATATGGCCTTCTTATCTCTTCCTTCTCTGGGCTCTGGTGATGGAAGAAGGAAATGAAAAAGAAGGTATAAGAACAACAAGCCGACCGTGAATGTGGTTCTAAATCTGTTCCATCATATTTACAACTACCTCAGGATCATGACTCTTGAAGAGTCAAATGCTCCCAAAACAGATCCAAATTTTTTTCCGATTAGAGGATCTCCTCTTCTATTATCAAGATTTCAATTAAACCATGAAAATTCCAGTAGCACGCTTAGAAAGGGATTCAGTATGACAACTGCTTATTTTAAGAAAATTAAACTGCAAAGTTAATGCTAAAAACACTTTCAATTTGTATAAAAGATTGATCCAATTCCAATAGTAAAATAAGCAGCAACAACAACAACAAAATACCCAGTGAGATTTCACAAGTAGGGTTTGGGGAGGGTAAAATGTACGCAGACCTTATCACTACCTCATAGAGATAGAGAGGTTGTTTCTGAAAGACCCTTAACTCAAATATATCAGTCATAAAAGTAGAAAATACTAGATACAAAGACGACTAAACTCAAATATATCAGCCCTAAAAGTAGAAAATACTAGATACAAAGACGACTATAGTGGAAAGTAATTGAAAACTTATAAATGCAATAGTAAAATAAGCAAATACCCGTAATTTAGATTTATATCACTTTGAATCAACAACCAAAAAAAAGAAAAAACACTACAAAATATAATAGTACTCATCATTTAATTTACCACCCAGTGGTGATATATTATAAATTATCTATAATTTGAAATAATATTGTGTATTTCAGAATATAGAAACAACTTTATAAATCTATATTATACAAGCAATAGAATGGTTCACTAATATTTATTGCAACTTTGAAGAAGGAATGTGGCATGGTTTTGTTTGCTCATGACAATCCAGGACAACTTTAGTTCAAAATATTTGAAATAAAGACGACGATTCATTTCCTTCACTTGTTTTCAACATCAGAATTCGATTTGAAAGTACTCCTTCAACATTTTGGACTTGACCTCGACAGTACTCTTCACTGCATACTACAATATCTTCTGATCAATCCAATAATTTAAGAATTAGTTGGCACGACCTTCAAATAGTTGGCCATCATCATCATAATCATCATCATCATCTCTTGAATTGATCCATCGAGGTTGGGAACTACTGATCAAATTAAGAGTTGGCATCACAAGTGGATTATTGGGTGAAGTAGTTGAGGTTAAGAAATTGAAATGGTTCATATGCGCCCTCGGATCATGATGACTCTCAATGGGATAGTTTGTCATGTAAGGAGATGGAACTATAGGTTGAAATGTTGTAGCTACTGGATTGTAATGCAATTGAGAACTCGAGGGAAAAGGCGAGGATGATGATCCCAACGATAGAGGAAAGTTACCATTTCGATGAGATGATTCATCTATTTGGGATGAAAATGCATTGTGTCCAAAATGACCTAAAGACAAATTCGAATTAGGCTCCCATTGATGGTAAGAACTGAAAGGCATGCCTAGCAAATTAGGCGATCGAATATTGCCAAGTGGAAACATATTATCCTCTCTATTTGGTTCCTGATTAGAAGCAATTGACTTGTTCTTCCATGATTCTGCATGATCTATACTAACCTTTGATTTTCCTCTCAAACTATCATCCACACCAAAATAGGGTTGATTCGCGTTGATCCATTGAGAACGAAGCTGTTGGAGATCATGAACGTCAGAGTACTCCTCACGAGGTGATTGTTGAAACCGTGTGAAGTACTCTGGTGGTACTGCAAGTGGTGGAAGATTGTCAATATCATGTTTAGTTGCTTCGAGTAACCAATCTACAACTTTGCTAGGTTGGCTGAGTCCAAGCCGGTCTTGGAGATCATACAATTGAATTGCAGTGGGAACTGAAAGTCGAATTCTTCGATCTCTCAGCCCCCTTATCGTACACACCTTGCTATGCCTGTCTTTCCCTCCAAAAGCACGCGATACACGTACAATTCTTGGGTTTTTAAAGGCTCCCCATTGCCTTGAACTTGATGGGGTACTAGTCGTCTTTGAGGTCAATCTACTACCGTTGTTGGTACCTCTTCCACCTGATTCTTGCTTCGTCTGAGAACTATTTTCACTTGAATTCATGATATATAGATTATCTATCATTCTTCATCATCTCTTCGATCTACAAGAAATCGACAACACAACAACAAATATTAAGCATCTATTGTTAGATCGATAGAAAATATTCTTCAGAAATGAAGTTGATTAAAGATCGATTGCAAACTATGTTGCACAAAAAACTAATATAAGGAGATCAACATCCCATCAAGAACGAGATCAACATCCCATCAAGAACGACTAAGTGGAATTTTTCTTATTTTAGCTCCTAGTAGCTTATGTGCAATTTGGAAAAAAATTGGAATTGTGAATAAAATTTAGGGTTGCTCTTGGTGATGATAAAACTTCAACAAATTAAACATCCAAAATAATTTCGTTTAAACCAAGACTTTGTAAGAATAACTAAGATCCAGCTGGAGATAATAAGAAAAATTTCCTTGAGATTTTGTATAAACAATTAATCAGAAAGTTATACAACAACAATATACCAGTGAAATCCCACGAAGAAAGTCATCAAAGGTCATAAATTGTACTTACATAATTAGGTTTTGTAGAAGATAAGCTACAACTTGTATCTTGGATGTATGAGTATTATTACAACCTCAACATGGAACTAACTCTTGATAACATTTAACTTTTCTTATAATGAGTTGTTGGACCAAATTTGACCAAGAGAAACAACTCATATACAGAGAATAAATTTATAAGGATAAGTTATATCATGGTTTGGGGAAAAAGAAGAAATGCTAGATTCTCACTGTGTCATATATTATTTCAGAAGAGGAAAGTGAAAGTATGGCAAATCCATAGCCACGTGGCGCTTACTCATGCTGACACATCATTCAATCATAGGGTTGGTAAAAACGAGTTTGAGTTTTATGTACAGATCGTGTATAGATTTTTTATACCACTCTTTTGTCCATAGGCCAATTAAATAATTAATGTATATAGAAATTTAATTTCTCGTATTTAGACTACTCTATCATTAATAGTTTTTGTTTTAACAGTCAAGAAGTTAGTCATTCTAACAGTTTCATATTTTATTTATTTAATTTGTGATATACTATTTAATGGTGCTATGAAAAAAAGGTACACTACTGTTAACCTCACTTGGACCACTCTAGGGTTAGGGAAAAAAAAAAAGAAAGGGCTTACTGCTTTTCTGCTAACTGTTATTACAAAATAAATGGCTTATCATCCAACTTCAAAATTTTGTAAGAAAAGACTTATGTTAGGCATGAAGAGATTCGTTATAATTAGGGGCTGAGTTATCCCTTTTATTAGGGGGTTCGAATCTTCGACAAAAAAATATACTATTTATATATGGTTAAAATAATTTTTAATATGTATATAGTAGATGTCGAATCTCTTTCGACTAGCTCGTGTGTCTACTTTTTCAAATTTTGAAATCCCTTAGTGACAATCCTAGCTCCGCTACTAGTTGTAACCTAAAATGATTATAAGCATAATTGATATTACTATTATTATTGACTAATGGATCTTTATAAGATTATGTGTATTTAAAAATTTTGTAACTATAATATTATTTATATAAAAAAAATGAAAATATGCAATTTATCAATGCAATGTCTTAGGATATTTTGATTCTTTATTTATGAATTATGGTTTATTTATTTGGTAAAATAGTGAATTGGAAATTTTTTTCTATAGTTTTCACAATTTGTGGGGTTTTCATATTTATAGCCGAAGGGGGGCGATGTAATTTAATAAATCTTAATTGCATGTCTAAACAAAAACTTAACTTCAAATCAAATGTAATTTTAAATCATAATTTCATATCACATGTTCAAAATGGACCCTAACTTTTATATTTGAGTGTGATTTCATATTATTATTATTAGTACTTTCCTAATATGCTATTCTGCAATTCCACTATTATTTGTTGTTTTCTTTGGTTTGATTATCACAGTGTTTGTTGTTGTAATTATTGTTCTTTTCTTGATTATTTTTCATAGGTTTTCCTCGCTATGGTATTTTTTTTCTCAATAAATTTGATGTGCTTTATTTGAATCAAGGATCTATTGGGAATAATTTTTTTATCTTTAAAAAGTAGTGATCGATAATCTTCATACACATTATTTTTCTCAGACGCTACTTATGAAATATATTACACTGACTATGTTATTGTCCTCGTTTAATTATAGCCACATACTTATGATCTTATTTTAATCACAATTTTTATAAACTCCATTGGAGTGCTACTTACATGCCTAGACAAGTAGTTACATAAGCAGTAAAGGAATACCAGAAAATCCTTGACAAAAGTTGATTGTACAATACAATATATATCTCATTTCTCTTTCAATTTGTAAGGAAACTAAACTATGTACAATTTGTCTCTCCATTTTTTGAAAGATGTTGACATATTTTGTATAATTATGATGAAGAAATTAAAGATTTGGGAAACACATGAAGATAAGAATGTCCATGAGTAATTAATTAATTATCAAGAAAGGAAAAAATTAGTTAGAAAATCTAGTGGAGATTTAGTGGTATCCCCAAAGCTATATATATGCTTCATTCTAGAGGAGGGACCAATCAACCAATAATAATACAGAAAGACTTGCCACTTAATTAATATTCATATAATGGACCACTTGTAGCATTTTGCAGTGAGATTTTTGCATGCAGCAACTGCAACTTGGACTTCACTAATTAACTTAATGTAATTTAATTACTCCTAATATTATCATCTAATAACAAGATCATAATGATCAAATCCCAATCAACTGTTCCATTGTGTAATTAATTAACTGCCCAAGGGAAGGATGGGCTGTCAAGAACGTAGTGGAGGTAGGATGGACAGTTAGTCAGATCTAGTATGGATCGTACATGGACCGAATGATTGCAACGAGACACACCAACACCACTACTTAGAGGTGAAGTATCACCAGAAATATCAATGTTATATATTCTCTCTGTCCCATTTTATGTGGCACCTTTTGATTTGATACGATAGTTAAGAAAAAATGGAAGGCTTTTAAAACTTATGGTCTAAAAGGAAAATTTTAAAGTTAAATTATTTCCAATTAGAGTAAGGTGATATTTTTTTTAAAATGAACCAAAAAAAAAACATATCATATAAAATGGAACAGAGGGAGTATATTTTAAATGCTATAGGTTCTACCTATCTTGATGCCCTGAGAGAAAGGTCGCAGCGCATATTTTGTGCTTTAATTTCGATCTGAGATATGT